>JAUELO010000235.1:3307879-3319981 GCA_032357855.1 Amphibolips quercusostensackenii | reverse complement strand
ATCTAATCTATGTCAGATAATAATGTTAGTTATTTCAAGTGACTAAACAAACTAAAACAAGACATTAGCTATTTGATAAAGTTTTAACTTTCATTGTAAAGTCAACATTCCAACTGCTCATTAAACTATTTTATCTGACATTTGCAGATTATTCACTCCCATGTACGACGTTTCTGATACATTGCGCTTAAGTAATCACTACTTCCGTCCTCAAGTTGTTGAATCAAAGAACAATTTTGAGGCTCTATTGCGAGGATTAATCTACCAACCTATCCAAAGACCAGATGCTTCTTTTAACGAAGAGGTTCTCATAATGTTTTCTACATATTTTATAAACATTATTTCATAAACAATAAACATTTATTCGGGCCTGATATTGTCAAACAATAAATGGCTGGCCCTGAGTTATTGTTTACGGAAGGGGGTGGAAGGAGTCTTTAAAAAATTTATATAAATAAACCATTTTATTTTCTCAACGAAAGCTAATGTATTATTATTATTATTATTCATTATCATGACTACTACATTGTTAATAATATGTAGTATTTGAAAAAACTCTAAAAAGTAAATTAAGTGATACAGAAAATCATTATATAAAAAAAAGTCATTGCATAATCGGCACTCGAATGTATAATGCAAAAATAATTAAGGAATTAATGTAAAAAGTTGATAAACTACAAAGAAAAGATTTATTTAAAAAAACTTATAATCTCATATGGAAGTACAGAAAAATAACGATTATGCACAAGTGATCTTAACACGAAAAAAATCTTTAAATTCCCCTGGTATTTTTTAAAAATGTATTTAAAAATTGCATTGAAATCTCTTGATACGTTTGGAAATATTTTTAAACCCATTAAAATATTTGAAGTCTGTTAAAATACATAGAAATACTCCGAGGTCCTATCAAATCCTTCAAATCTAGTGAAATTCTTTTAAAATCTTTGGAAACCCTACTAAATTCTCAAATATTTCTTGAAATTTTCAAAATCTCGTAAAATTCTTTAAAATTTCTGAAACTAACTTCAAATCTTTTATATCCTTTGAAAGTTATTTAATTCGTTCATATCTCTTAAAATCGTTGAAATTCGTAGAAATCCTTCAAAATAAATTTTATTTTATTTCCTAAATTTTTATAGAAATTTGTGAAAGTCCCTTAACATCATTAGAATGTTTGGAAATTATAGAAATCCATTAAAATAAGCAGCAATCTTTGAAATACTTTAAAATCTTTGGAGATTCAATAATAAAATCCTTTTAACCTTTTGAGATTTTTTAATACCTTAAATCCCTTAAAATGTTTAGGGCCGCTATATGAATTTCTCAAAATTTTATTGTATTAAATTTATTTTTAGAAGTTATCCAGAAATTCCTTTATATCAAGCTTATAATTTAAATCCCACAAAACTCTTTGAAATCTTTTAAAATTCCTTGGAATCTGTTAAAATAGCTTAAAATCTTTCAAATCCCGTAAATCCTACAAAATAGTTGGAGGTCTTAAATTTTATTAAATTCTTTAAAATTCCTTGAAATTTGTTAAATCTCTAGAAATTCTTTGAAATCATTTAAAATTATTAACGTAAAAATCCATTAAAATAAGCAAAAATCTTAAAAATATTTTTTAATCATTGTAGGTGCAATAATAAAATACTTTAAACCTTATGCAATTTCTTGAAATACCTTAGAATCTCTTGAAATGTTTATATTATTTTTTGAAATCCCTTAGAATTTTTCGAAGTCTTTTGAAATTCTTTGAAATCTGTTGAAATAGCTCAAAATTCGTAAATTCTTTGACATAATTTGTGGTCTGAAATCTAATGAAATTCTCTAAAATCCCTTGAAATCTTTGAAGCTACAAAATTTTTTGAAATTTTTTAGAATTTGTCAAATCTTTTAAAATTATTTGGAATCTTTTAAAGTATATAAATATATTATAGTAAAAATCCATTAAAATATGTGAAAATAATTTGAAATCCTTTGTATACAAATTAAAATAAATTTATATATTAAATTTAAAAAAAATGTTTAGATTCTTTCAGATCCTTGGAGGTTTAATAAAATCCTTTCATTCTTGTAAAATTCCTTGAAATACTTTAAAATACCTGGAAATTATATTTCTTTTCATTTATTTCCGAAGCTTCTCTAGGAATTCCTTAAAATTAAGGTTTAAATCTTTGAAAATCCTACAAAATTCTTTGAAATCCCTTAAAATTTCTGAAATTCAAATTTTTTGTACGCTGTTAAAATAGAATAACATCTTTGAAATCTTCTAAAATTCGGTACATTCTTTGAAATAATTAAGATCCTACGAAATCCCTTGAAATCTTCGAAAATGCTACATAATTCTTTTAAATTCCTTGGAATTTTTTAAATCTCTTGGAATTCTTTGTAGTCTTTTAAAATATATAAATATATAATCTTGAAAATCTATTAAAATAAGTAAAAATCATTTAAAAACACTTGGATATAAATTAAAATAAATTTATTGATCAAAGTTTTCTAAAAACAACCGCTTAGATTTCTAGAAATCTTTGAAATCTTTGAAGATGCAATAACATCTTTTGAATCTTGTGAAATTCTTTGGCATTTTCTAAAATCTCTTGAAATTACATTTTATTTATTGCCCAAACTTTTCTTGAAATCCCTTAAAGTCAAGTTTAAAATCTTTGGTGATCCTAAAAAATTTTTTCAGATCCTTTGAGATTTTATCACATTTTAAATAATTATAATTTAAATTAAATTAATTTTAATAATTTTATTAATTTAAATAATTTAAATTCAATTTACTCAGTAATAAAAAAAAAACCATCAGATCCCCATAAATCTTTCAAATCCTTGGCGATTTAAGAAAATTCTTTGAATCTTGTGAAATTTTTTTAAGTGCCGTAAAATCCATTAAAATCAAATGTAAATGTAATTTAATTCCTTAATTTCTCTAGGAATCCCTTCAAATCAAGCTTGAATCCGTTAAAAATCTTACAGCATTCTATTAAATCCCTTGAAATTTTTTTAATCTCTTGAAATTCTTTGTAATGTTTTAAAACATAAATATAAATCATAAAACTCTATTAACATAAGTGAAATTCATTTAAAATCCCTTAAATATTAATTAAACTTTTCATGCAAATTTCCTTTAAAAGAAAAACGTTAAGATCCACAGGAATCTTTGAAATCCTTGGAGATTCAATAAAATCTCTTAAATCTGTGAAATTCATTGAAACACCTTGAAATCCCTTGAAATTAGATTTTATTTAACTTATTTTCCAAAATTCTCCTAAGATCGAGTTTAAAATCTGTAAATCCTACAAAATTCTTTAAAATTGCCTAATATTTTCTAAATCTTTTGAAATTCTTTGGAATCTGTTGAAATAGCTTAAAATGGTTAAAATTCCGTAAAGCCATTAAAATAGTTGGCGATCCTATAAAATCTCTTAAATCTTATGAAATTTTTCGAAATACCTTTAAATCTTTGGAAATCTAAAAAATTCTTTGACATTCCTTGATATTTTGTAAATCTTTTGGAATTCTTTGGAATCTTAAAATTATTTAAAATATTTAAAATCTTTTAAAATTTTCTAAGATCCTTCATACGCCTTGAAGTTTTTGAAATCTCTTAAAGTAATTTAAAATCCTACGTAAAGTAAATAAATCAATCATTTTTATTACTATTATAATATTAGTTATTTTGAGTTTCTAATAATGATTTTTCTAGAATTGCAAACAAATTATAAGAAATTGATTATAGAAAAATCATTAAAGGCTTGTACTGAATTCCCTATGAAATTCTTTGTTAGGTTATTTTTAAATTCTGGAAAAACGGGTATTCAAGAAATGTGCAGAAAAAAATATGTAATGCGTTCTTCTTCTAAAAAATAAGTGGGGAGGCCCGGCCTACCCTGATAGCAATCTCAGGCCTGCATTGTTTCTATAATTTTGATCTGTCACAAAAATTAATAATATTTTTTCCATAGCTAACGGAATATTTATTCCGATCAAAAAGTAAATATGGTTTGGATTTGGAAGCAATTGACATTCAAAGAGGAAGGGATCATGGCATTCCGGGTTATAATGCTTATCGAAAAATTTGTCATTTGGGACAAGCAGTTGAGTTTTATGATCTCATAAATGAGATTTCTTGGAATGTAAGTAAATTAATAATTTAAGAATTGACTTTTATTTATATAGTGGGTATTGAAATTATAACATAAATTTACAGAATGTCGAAAAACTGAGAAAAATATACGCACATGTAGATGATATCGATCTCTTCGTTGGAGCATCGTTAGAAATACGACTTCCAGGATCTTTATTAGGTCCAACATTCAGATGTCTTATCGGTGAACAATTTTATAGAAGTCGAGTAGGTGATAAATATTTTTACGATAATGCTGATTTCCACCATTCATTTACCCCTGGTAAGTTGCAATAAGACATCATTATCTTCCTGCTCGTGAATAAGGATACATAAACAAAAGACTGCTATAATTACAAATTTTGTAAATTATTTTTATTGCAGCACAATTTCAGGAAATAAAAAAAGCGTCTTTCTCTCGTCTGATATGCGACTCAGATGCTGCAATTTCCAAACTGCAATTAAATTCATTCAAAATTCAGAGTAAAAAAAATCCTCTGACTTTTTGCGAAAATTTACCACGGATCAATTTAAATATGTGGATAGAAGAACAAGCTGAGGACGAATATTCTAGGTAAATAATATAAGTCGTAGCAGTTTTAACTAATTTATTATGATATGGCATACATTTCATACATCCTTAATTACTTTTAGAAAAGTATATTTATATGAATAATTACAAAATATTAAATATTTGTGTACGTCTGCGCTAAAAAAGTATTTCTTAAAACGTTTGTAAACTGTGAGAGTATTAATAAATCTGAAAAATATGAAAACTGGTGCAAATTGAAGAAATCCTTACAATTTGCATGACAATCTCTTGTATCTTTACAAAAAAAGATATACAGTCTTAGGAATGTTTGGTTTTCTTGATTTTTGAATCAAGCTAAAAATTGAATACTAGCTCAAATAATAAAGTTTGAACTTTTGGGCATGCGTAGCTTGTTCGGGACTACAGATTTGATAAAAAAATTTGATAGTCTGTTGTGAAAAACTTTTATGCATTCGGGAATTGGTGTGTGTTCAGAAAGTTGTTCCAAAAGTGGCCGTCTGAACAATCTTGTAGCTTCTACACGTTGTTCTGAAGTTATGAGTCTATCGTCCAAATGAACCAGTCGAGGAAACCACGATATGACGACTAATCTGCAATCAATATTTATTTATATTTCGAAGTGGATAGACTGCCGGTACCGACAACAAAAAATCCCTGCCGGTACCGGTAAAAAAGTTTTCTGCCAGTGCCGGCAAAATAAGTTCTCTACCGGTAACGATAAAAAAATATATTTCCAGTATACTGAATGGACAGTCAGGCATTTTAAAGTAAGGCCATGTGATTTAAGAGTTATTTCATCATATTTTGGCTTTTGACTTTTTATAAGGAACGTTATATATATCGCACTTTATCGTTAATTTGCGACCCAAGAATTACGATTAATGATCCATGAGTGCAGGAAGGCACCCCTTTGAATGGTCACAGAAATAATTTTGGCCAAACCCCTGTCCCTTTAAACGTAACGTGGGGGTGGAGGTACTCATGGGACTGGTCACAGAAATAATGTTTGTCAAACCCCTACTCCTTTCTAGCGTCTCGTGGCAGCGGGAAGGCACCCTTCTCTGACTAGTCAAGTGTTACAAAAATAATGTTGGTCGCATCCCTACCCTTTACCACCATCTCGTGTGGGCGAAAAAGTAGCCCTGTGACTGGTCACAGAAATAATGTTGTTTAAAAACCTCTCCCTTTCCCACGTCTCGTGGGGGCGCGAAAGTACCCACGTGAATGGTCACAAAAATTTTGGTCAAACCCCTACCCCTTTCTAATGTTCCGTTCGGCTTGGAAAGGCATCCATGTGACTGGTCACAGAAATAATGTGGTCAACCCCGTACCCCTTTCTAGCGTTTCGTGGGGGAGGGCGGAAAGACATCCTTGTTTTCAGAAATAATGTTATATACAATAATGTACACACAATGTATAATAACAATAATAATGTAATAATTGTATAAAAATGTAATAAATAATGCAATGAAAATGTAACAAAGTACGATAATGTTACGTTATAGTATTCCGGCAGAGAACTGTTTCGCCGTTACCGGCAAGGAAGTTTTTTGCCGGTACCGACAGAGCATCCACAGCCTTTATATTTATACCTCCATGTTGAAAGAAACTTTCACGGGTTGCGCCTCAGAGACATACTTAGAGGTGATCACTCTCTGGTGTAGTAAATTATCTCGAATTATTTTTAATTTACTTGAATTGTTTTGAATTCGTTTAATTATTTTAAATTATTTTGATTCAAATGAACTGTTTTTAAACCCTTTTGAATTCTTTTAAATTATTTCAACTTCCTTGAAATCGCATGGATTCCTTGAATATCCATTCATTGAGTTTTGCGACTTATCTGAACTTCCTGAATTCTGATAATTCTTTGCATTGCATGCATTGCCAGAATTCTGATAATTCTTTGGATTAAGTAAATTCCTAGAATTCTGCGAATTCATTGAATTTATTGAATACTTTGAATTTTTCGGATACCTTGAATTCATCGAATTTCTCGAACACCAGAAATAAAGAACCGATTAAAGGAATTTAATCGATCTGAAGCATTAGTGAATCCGCAATCCTAATTGGTTATTATCTTTGAATAACCTCAAACATTTCGAACCGATTCAAAAATGTTAAAAAAGAATGAAAAAATTTCTTCTCAATCGCAGTTTTTTATTTACGACGTCTAAATCGAATTAGGCAATTAAAATAATTTAAATGTTAAGGTCCGACTCAGACACGTCATTTCAATTTAAAAGAAGATTGCCAAATCCAATTTCTTTAAAAAAAGTTTTAGGGTTGAGAGTGGAGTCTCTCAGGGACGAGAGAGGGTGTTCACCGAAGCATGAAACACCAGCAACGTAGCGGAAAGGCGCAGTGCGCGGGTATCCACTCGCTCATATTGCGTAATATTAGGAAATGGTTCACACGACCCTGACTATTTACGTTTCAACGTTCTGGATTTACCACTGAGCCCACTGAAGCCATCCCTAAAACCGGTGGTAAATCCAAGTTCCATTGTACCTTGAATTCTGAGAACACCTTGAATTTTGAGAATTATTTGAATTCTGCTAATTCTTTGAAGTCTGAAAATACCTTGATTTCTGCAAATACCCTTATTTATAAGAATTTGTTGAATTCTGGAAATATCTTGAATTCTGAAAATTTTGGAATTCTGCAAATTCCTTGAATTCTTAAAATACCTTTAATTCTTAGAATATCTTCAATTCTTACAATACATTGAATTCCTTGAATACCTTATATCCGGCGAATTCACTAAGTTTCTTGAATTCTCTGAACTGCTTGAATTTTTCTGCATTTATCTGAATTCTCTACATAATTTCGAAGTCTTGGCAGTGCAGAAATTCCAAGAATTAAAGGAATTTCAACGACTTCAAAATAATCCAATGAATTTACAAGAATCAAGAGTTTTAAAGAAATTTGAGAAATTCAAATGCATTCAATGTCAATTCAAAGTGAATTTAAAATAATTCTATGAAAAATAATATGAATTAAATTGAATTCCATGTCAATTTGAATAAATTAAGTGCCAATTCGAAGGAATTATGCAAATCCATTGAATTCTGCAAATACCTTGATTTCTACGAATTCCGTGAATTCACCGAATAACTCGAATTCAGCAAATACCTTGAATCGAACGAATAACATCAATTCTGCAAACACATTGATTTCTGCGAATTCAAGAATTTCGATTGAACTCGATGTGAGTTCAAATAAATTCAAAGTGAATTAAATATAAATTATTTAAATACCTTAGGTACGGCTCATTCCCTGAATTCCTCAAATTCACTGAATGACTTTAATTTTTTGAGTTCTTTGAATTTTCTGAATTTCTTAAATCATTCTGATTTCATTTGAATGTCATGCATTACTTTAAAGTCTTGGAATCGCAGAAATTTGAAAAATTTGGGGAATTCCAAGGTCTTCAAAAGAATGTCAGAAATTCAGAAAAATTCTGGGATTTTGGAGAATTAAAGAAACCCACTGTGAATTCAAAGCAGTTATGTGAATTCTTTGAATTTTTCAAATTCTCTGAGTTCCTAGAATTCTCTGAATTTTCAGAAATTTCCTAATTTTCTTAATTCTCCTAATTTCTGGAATTCTCTTGATTCTCAGAATACTCCTGATTCCCAGAATTATCTCAATTGCTAGAATTCTCTAAATACCTAGAATCCCTTGAATGCTTTTGCATCTATCTGAATTTCATATATTATTATGAACCCCCAGAATTTTAAGAACTTTAAAATAATGCTAGGAATTCAGGTATTTTGAAGAATTCAGAGAATTCAGGGAGTTCAGGTGAATTCAAAGGAACTCAATGTGCATTTAACGGAACTTAATGTAAATTCGAATGAAACTAAATAAATTTAATGTGTAACCAAAGAAAGTGACACGGATTTAATATCATACACTCAACCAGAAAGTATTAATTACTCAACGAAACTTAGGAAAAGGCAAAAAAATCGTGACTCTTCAAGATGAGTAAAATTACCTATACTGAAGATAATCGTAAAAACTGCCTCCATTTAGATAACTCGGGGCAGCTTTGTTTCCCATCAAGCAAAGATACCTCAGATTTGGAAAGCTTCCGTAAAGATTTTTCACGAAAGGAAAAAGTTCATCTATTTTATTGTGATTGAGCCACAAGAGTTGAAGTTTGGGCATGTATGGAAATTTCGTAAAAGCGTCTATATTGTTGTGGTCCAAATTCAGGGAGGTCAGATTATCAAATTCTGATAAGAAGTGTAAATTTCTGGAAAAAAATGGCAAATTAAAATATATGCAACATTAAAGAAACTTATTTTCTCTTATTTATATTAGTTTTTATTTAATGATTGTAAATACCTGCTAAATTTATTGTGACTGATGTCTAATGTATGTACTGTACTCGCATAATTTTCAATGATGTCATAAGGCATGTGTAAGAGGCTTTCGAAGGCGAGTGAGAGCGACTCTGTCAAATCTAAATTTGCCGATTCTTCTGAAGAAAGTGATTTTAAATGCCTTGAATGTGTATTGACAAAAATCAGTTTTCCCAAAGATGTCATCGCGAACTCTTCTACTGCTTCAGAGTCCTCTAATCCTAAGTCTTCATTCTTGAATGCCGACCTAATCAACACGACACAAATGCAGAATTAAAAATAGAAATAGAAAAAGTTGATGCAAAGCTTTTGTATTTTATAGTTTCTATGATCTAAAATAATAGTGAAGAAAAACAAGGACAATATTTTAGATAATTGATGTAAACTGAGAATTGGAATAATGAATTTTAACCAAAAAAGATCAATTTTCAACAAGATAGTTAAATTTTCAACAAGAGAGATGAATCTTTAACCAACAAAATAAATTTTTAACAAAGTAGCACAACTTTCAGCCAAGTAAAATTATAAAAAAAAGAATTTTTAACGACAAATGTCATAATTGATATTTCAAGCAAATAATGGTTTTATTTTCAATCAAAAACAGATTAATTCAACCAAAAAAGACTATTCTCCAACAAAATAGTTGAATTCTCAAACAAAGTGGGTTCATTTTTAACCAAACAGTTGTATTTTTAACCAAGAAATATTACAATTATACCAAGAAGATAATCATCCTACCAAAAGAGACAAATTTTTAACAAAAAAGTCAAACTTTCAATAAAACACATGAATTTTCAAACAAAAAGTTAAATTGTCAGCTAACAACGATAAATTTTGAGCCAGAAATGTAATAAATAAACGTTTACTAATATAAAAATTTTAAATAAAAAATAAGAATTTTCAACCAAAGAGATGACCTTTTAAACCAAAATAATGATTCTTTAACCAAAAAATGAATTTTTAACCAAACAGTTGAATTCTCAACAAAAAAAGAACTTATAACCAAGAAGATTAATATTTTCCCAAAAGTACGAGTTTACAACAAAATAAATGAATTTTGAATCAAATAGTTGAATTAAAAAAAAAGTTAATAAATAGAATTTGTAACCAAAGAGATAAATCTTTAACTGAAAAAATGAGTTTTCAACAAAGTAGTTTAACTTTCAGCCAAGAAGTTTAATTTTCAAAGTTAAAATATGACTTTCCAACGAAGAATGTTACACTTGGCAAAAAATATATAAAAAATAAGATAGCCAAAAAATGTTTTTATTTTAAATCAAAAACAAATAAATTTAAAAAAAAGACCAATTTTCAACAAAATAACTTAATCGTCAACTAAAACGTGAATTTTCATGTAAACAGTTACATCGTTGACCAAAAAAGATTAAATTAATACTAAAGAGATGAATTTTTTAACCTGAAAGACAAGTAAGGACAGTATTTTTGATTATGATGAAAATTGACATCTTAATTTCAGAATTAATATTTTATATTTTCATACATGATGTAAATAAAACGTTCAAAAATTTTTAACGTAACTATAAATTGTTCCAAAATCGTAAATCTTCTTGTAAACCTACACCGATTTTCGTTTAAAAAAAATATGAACATAACCTAAAATTGTTCAAAATTTTTTAATCATGTTTTCAAAATTCGATGTAAAAATTTCAAACTATTTTCTAAAAAGACCCACCTTTTTCTGATATTTTGTTTACAATTTCTGCTTATATAAAAAGGGCATTCTATCAGTTTTAAAGAGGCTTAACCGTTTTTGAGTCAGGAAAAACATGTTTTTCTTTAAGTATATGTTTTTATTTTTTTTCCTAAACGATGCAAAATATCACGAAAGGATGGAAGATATTTTTGTAGAACTGGTATCGGTGTATAAACTTTTATCTGAAACTTTGTATGCGCTTTTCATTGTTTCTAAGAAAAATTGAACATTTTTTTAATGTGAAGCAGTGGTTTACCAAAAACAAAACTCACGAGATATGTAGTAAATACTACCAGCTAGTTCTCAAAACAATACGAATTTTTAAAAGTGGGGTTTTTAAAAAATTCACTTTCAATAACTTAAAAAAAAGTCGCCATTTCGAAATTTTTTCAAATTTTCAAAATTTTTTGACATTAATTAAAAGAGAAAAAATGCCACATTAAGTAAACAAAAAAGAGAATCCTAAATACCTACGGTCGTTTGGAAAGTACTGCATTTTGAATTATATATTCAAATACCAAATCATTCTGACATAGCGTATACACGTATTACTTATAATATTGCTATGCTTCCAAATTAAGAAAGGTTTTCTCTTAAAAATGTTAGAACATTCTACAACTCTACACATATCGTAACTTTATTTGTTATATATTTCTAATATTCAAATAAAATTATTTATAAACGAGAAAATCAAAACCTTTAAAAATTCTTAAAGAAGAAAATTTTTGTATGGAGATAGCTATAAACATTCTATTGAATTATACTAGCTAATTACCAATACGTATTCAAAAAAGGATGGTGTAAAGGGTTTGGTACTACTGGCAATACTGTGATAAACATTCTTACAAATTTCGTTTTTATCAAATTAATTTTCTCTTCTTATCACGATATTTAATTAATCATCTGCAACCTTTTTTAGTGAATGAAGATGTATTTCATTCGAATCTAAGAATAATAATTTTTTTCTAAATATAATCAAAATTGAAAGAAAATTCACATCTGGCTCTAACCTTTACGAATAATGGTAATTACTATAATGGGCAAAAAAGTAATGATTACACACTCACGGATATTTTATAAAAACCTCCATTTTGAAATCCTAAGGTCGAATCATGTCAAGATATGTTAAAAAAAGGAGTTTTAAAATTTCCATCGTTACTTGAAAATTTTCCTCTATGAGGAAGCAAGGTCAAACTTTTCTGAACTATCATTATGACTCAAGCGATGAGCAATTAAAGAAAATATAGATTATTTCTAAAGATATATCAAGGTTGCCTCATCTAGAAATGATAAAAAACATTATGATAATTACTCACATCCTCCAAAATCTTTT
>JAUELO010000235.1:3243809-3258733 GCA_032357855.1 Amphibolips quercusostensackenii | reverse complement strand
GTGTGTGTGTGTGTGTGTGTGTGTGTGTGTGTGTGTGTGTGTGTGTGTGTGTGTGTGTGTGTGTGTGTGTGAGGATGCATGAGTGTGCATGTGTTTTCATCACTAATATCTTAAAATTGACTGAAGGATTTCTAAAAATATTAATTGCATTTTTTTAAGAACTATATAATATTTTAAAAATGCAAAAATATATAAGATGTGTTGATTCAAGATATAAAGATTGACCTATAATATTATTACATTTTATTGAAGAGTAAAAAAGCTATGGCAATGCATAATATTTGATAATACGGTTTTTTAAAGTAAGACTCTTTTCTTCAACATAATTCAATATTGATGTAAGAACAAGAAAGATTCCTTGGTTTGAGACGAATCGATTGACCTATAATATTAATACATTTTATCCAAGAGTAAGGAAGTTATCGTCATTTATATAATATTCAAAATCTATTTTCATGATAAAAATTTTCTCATTCTCATAATTTAAAGTTTATGCAAGGATATAAAAGATGTGTTAATTCGAGAGGAAAAGATTGACCTATAATATTATTACATTTTATTTAAGAGTAAGAAAGATATAGTAATGCAGAAAAAATAAGGTTTTTTATAGTGAAACTTTTTTCTTTAACATAATTCAAAATAAATGCAAGAACATAAAAAATTCCTTGCTTCGAGACGAATCGATTGACCTATAATATGAATACACTTTATTAAAGAGTAATGAAGTTATGCTCATTCGTAATATTTGAAACATCTGTTGTAAACAGAAAAACTGTTTCCATCAACATAATTCAAAGTTGATGCATGAATAGAAAAGACTTTTTGATCATACATTTTAAAATAAAATAATCCTGCAAATTTTTGTAAAAAATCATAAAGCTGTGAAAGGGATATTGTGTGACAGAATTTCCCCTTTCCCTTTTCCAGCTCGAAAAATTACCATTACAAATACAAAATTTATTTGTGTGATTTGCTATTTTATTGAAAAATTTTGTTGTATTATTTAGTAATTTTGTATTTTTGAAGAATATCTATTCTTTAATTGATCAAAATAATCAATTTTTTTCTCTTATTTAAAAAATCACTAATGCTTCCTCTATGAGGAAGCAAATACATTTGCTAACGGGAAGCAAAGTGCTCGTGAAATCAGCACCATGTATATAAATGTGAATACTAGTGAAGTGGAGACACTCGAGATCGAATTCGCAGCCAGCTTAAATCTTTTTATCACACATTTTGATGTTGACTCAATTTTAATAGAAAATTACTCATTTTATTTTTTGAAACAGTCTTTACAGTTATACTCGTATAATTATTCTAGAGAATGTATCACAAAACAAAATGAACCATTGTTTATTAAAATGGAATACAAATTTTATGTATTGAATAGGGTTGTTGCATGATTTACAATAATAGAATTTTCCAATAATGTATTATCTGCTTTTGTGATTGGTGAATAAAAATGGTGTTTTGAATGCCTCATTTCTTATAATATTGGAAAATAAATAAAAAATATTTTGAATATTACCACGACCTTTAATTGTTGTCTTGTTTCTACCAATTAGTAAGTATATTTAAATATATACGGGTTTCAAAAGAAAATGACCAATTTGATATGAAATCGGGCAGTCTGACTGATTATGTCACAAAATAGTTTGAGGCCAAAAATATAAGGTTTTCCTATGTAAAATATAAGATACGTATCTTTTTTTTATGCCAATTTTTTCATAAACTTAGGTCTATTTGAATATTTAGGTGAATGATAAACAAATTAACGGAAGTTTTCTATAAAAAAATGTATTTATTGGGGAACAAATTGGCATAATTGAATTCTCGCTGCGGCAGCTTTAAGTGAAATATACATTCTTTTCAATTTCCCGAAGAAACTTAAAAAATTTGTGTAATTCATTATAATGTGAGGGAGATATAAAGATATATATGAGGGTAATATAGGGAGGTTTGTTCTAGATAAATTTATTTCTTATGGTATAAAATCTATTTAAAAAAATATTAATATCTTTTTCAAACATTCTTAGTCTTATGTCATCAAGAAGCTAAAATCATATGTATATCTACCAAATATACAGCTGAGAAATATAAAAATATAACATCTATTAGATTTAAAATTTAAAAAATGATATAGTTATGAGTTTTGCTTTTCTGTTTTGATTAATTTTACTTCTTTACTCATTAACATTAACAGTATATTAAAGAAAAAAAATTGAAAAAAAAACAGAATAGGCAAAACTAGTAAAGTACTAAAATTAAACAAAAACTATCAAAAAAAATCATAATTTCATCAATTTTTTTATTTAAATTCTAAAAGATTTGTAAATGAGCATATATTTCGCAAATCTTCACTGTTAGAAATATCATGCATCTTGATAACTAAATTTTCAAAAATCCTTGATAAAATTATGAAATTGTAATGGAATTTTCCTAAATTTATCTCAAATAACGCAAATAGTTTTGTAATCTTCTTTTACATTGAAGGGAATTAAACTTCCGTTACTCGAAACGCAAAACTTTTTGGTTACATGTTTCGGAATTTTAACTGAATATTACGGAATTCGCAACTGGTTTTTTCTAAAATGATCTAAATTTTACGAAGCTTGGAACTTAATATTCCTAATTTATTATAAATTTCCGAAATTTATCATCGGGAGAAAATAATTTTGCCGAAAAAGAAAAATCCCGAATTTAAAAAAATGCAGAAACCGAAAATCGGTTAGAAATAAAAATGTCTGAATATCGACTTACAACTCACGCGATAAGTAGATTCAAATTTTTCCAACTCACTTCTCAGCTGAATGCATAGGTTTAGAAAATTCCTCTGATGGCTCACGCGCTGAGTCGATGCAGATTTTTTCGATTCGACCACAAATTGAGTCTGTGTCGAAAAATTTGATTCGTTACTCACGTGATGAGTCGATTCAGATTATTTGACTTAATTTCTCAGCTGAGTCGCTTTGGGTTATAGACAGTTCATTCCGACTCACGCACAACACTGATTTTAAGTTTTGAATCAATTGTTAAAAACACCTTTTATGCTTGAATATTCTCAATATTTAGAATCTAAAATCGAACTTCCTCATAATATAAGCATAGACAAAGAAACTTCGCAAAGATTGCGCTGTAGATGATATAATTCTTAAAAGTCGAAAACAGGCTCGTGAATTAAATTAAAAAGAGTCCCATTAATTTTAGAATATAAGGAGATTGAAGTAATTTAAATTTTCTTAAATGGAAAGAAAATATTCAAGAGAGAATCTCGTTTCAAAGAAAAAAAACAGCGGGACTTTATAATTCCGAGATGTTATAGCGAGGGGTTTAATCTTCAGAGGCACGTCAGTTCCTTGATTAAATTTTGGTTCAGGGAAAAAAATTAGGGGCCACGAAATCTCGACAAAATCACTTTACATGTGACAATATTGCACTCCTTTCATTTTCCCTAATATAGTTTGCCTTATTTGAACAACAAATAGTATGTGGAAATGGAAAAAATTAAATTACATGCTGATTAAATTGAAATTTAATCTTGGAATGAAATGGACCTTTTAAAATTTAAAAATATTAAATACCAAACTGAAAAAACTAACATTTACCATTTTTAGTTTTCAGTTAACATTTCGCATTTTACATTGCACATCTTATATTGCACATTCTGCATTTAAAATTTTACATTTTATATTGTAAACTCTGTTAACTGTACACTATACGCGGTAAATTTATTATTTACATGTATATTTGCAGTGCATTTTTATCATGCATTTTATATTTTACATTGGACATTTTATATTTTACATTTTACGTTTTTCATTTTACATTAAACGTTTTACATTTTACATTCATTTAGCGTTAAAATTTTTTTCCATGAGATACCTTCAAAATTGAATAATTTGAAACAGAAGTTCAAACATCAGAATACAAATCGTTTCAAATTATAATGTGACAAGTTTCAGTCATTCTTAATCGTATCTTTGAATATATAAACAATTTAAACTTAAAACTTCAAAACTTACAAATTTTTTATTATTCTAATCAGTTCTAAATTGTAATTCGTTTGGAAAACAGAAAACATTTAGGATTATTAAAGTTAATACATTTCCAAATGGGACGCTTTCAAGATTGAAAAAAATCTCAAGCTTGAAAAATAAATTTAAACAATTTAAAGTCCAAAGCTGAAGCAATGAAATAAAAATCAAAATTAAAATTGAAAGTTACAATACTTAAAACATGCAACGTTCGAAATTTAAAGAGAATGAAACCTCTTGAAAATTGAATAATTACAATTTTGTGTATTAGATGTCTTCAAAATTATAAAATTAAAAATAGAATTCTTTCAAAAATTAAAATATAAAATGTTTTAAATTAAGGGAGTGTCTACAAGTCGCCGAAAAATCGGGCTATTTGTACCGGAATTTCAGTAAACGTTGCGACGGCCTTAATTGGCTAATTAATTTCGATAAGAACAACCTCAAAACTCAATGAAAATTAAAACTTTAGAAAATGGAATATAGAAAATTTTTTTAAGACGCCTTCAAAGTTAAAAAGATGAAAAATAGAATATTTCATATTTCAAAAATTAAAATATGAATCGTTTCATTCTAATTATTATTTAAGCAACTGGAAATTAAAACAATCTGGAATTGAAGTGCTAAAAATTAAAAATTTAAAAATGAAGAATTATTTTGTTTAACTTAAAATTTTAGTCCCCCTGTAAAATGTAAAATCAAGTGCAAAATATTTAGAATTTTTAAAAATCTTTCAATTGACAATTAGAAGCATTGATAATTAAAAATTTCCAAATTTAAATGTTAAATTAAAAAAAAATCAAAGCCAATAAAAACAAATAAAAAACGAAATTCAACAAATTAAAAATTGAAGTAACAATACTTGAAACATCGAACCTTCAAAATTAAACAAATTAAAAATTTAGACTTTTGAAGTCGTGTAATTAAATAGCCAAACAATTTGAAATTAAAGCTTTCGGAATTAAAAATTTATCCTGGACAATATTGAAATGTAATTTCTCTGGAAAATGTAAAATATATTTTTTTTTAATGTAATTAAAACTTTTGAAAATGGGATATCACAAATTTTCTTAAGACGTCTGCAGAGTTAAAATAATTCAAAGTAGAATATGCATATTTAAAAAATTAAAATATGAAACGTTTCATTCTAATTAAATATAAGAATGATCTGCAATTTGAGCACTGGAAGTTAAAAACTTAAAAATTTAGAATCATCATGCACAGCATTAAATTATTATCCCTTTGGAAAATGAAAAATCGAGTGCAAAATATATAGAATTGTTTTTTTAAACGTTTTTCCAAATTACAACAATTGCAATTTAAAATTCCAAGATCGAGTATTATATCTGAAAAATTAAAGATCAAAAACATTTACAAAATTGTGCAAAAAAAAATTAATTTACATTACTCGAAACATGAATTAAACTTCTTCTAAAGTAACAATTCAAGTTCTTAAGTATTGAATAATTATATGAATTAAAATTTGTCGAATATAAAATTATAATTTTCAATAAGTTTATTGCTTGATTTGCTACAAAAATTATTTTTTTAATTCACGTATTTTTATTATTTATGTGCTATACTGACTAACAATAAGAATGTTCTCATTAAACAAAAAACATCAAATTTGTAAACTGCATCCCTGACAATGGATTTATGTAATTTGTTACAGAATAAATAAATTCTCAAGAGAATGCACTCTTGCGTGTCTAAAGGTTTTGTTTAATTTTTAACAAATTAAATTCAATTATTTTAAACTCTAAAGCTAGAACCATTAGAACAACAATTATTTTATAATTAGTTCTTAATGTCCAAATTCTGGTGTGCTTCTACAAATAACTAAAGCTTTAAAACAATAATGCTTATTAAAAATTCTTCAATTTAATACAAATTTTATTTTATTTATTTTATTTTAGACTTTAATTTATTATTAAAATTAAAATTTTTTGTTCAATTAAAATTATAAGTCATGAAATTTTAATCTGCCCCTGATATTGACCTATTTCACTGTTTCAGTAGAATAGCTGAAATAGGCATTACTTAGTATCAATCAATTGTTAGCCTACACTATTTACTCGATTCTCGAGTTTCTTTTATGAAAGATTTTTAAATTTCGAGAAGATTTGTGGGTTTGTATTTTTAATAAAGAAATTTAGTTGATTTCTCATTTAAAAACAAAGTTGACATTTTTTTTTACTCTTTAGGAGTAACATTTTTTAAAAAGATTTTTAGATTGATCAAAAAAGGTCTTATACCTGCGCTAAGTCTATTGAGAAATAATTTCTAGTAGGTGTGAGAAAAAATATGAAATATCCTTAATTACGTTATAAAAAAATAATTAAATAACAGTTATTTTTTGGGTTTGTCAATGTTTAGCTCCTTTAGATCCAGAGTTTTTTAATAAAATGTGAGAGAAATTAAAGTTTCATTACAATTAATTGAAAATAGATGGTATTTGAGAATTATTGAAATAAGTTCGCATTTTAAATATTTTTTAGCGAGTAGGCAAATTCTTTCTAGAATTTTCTATGGTACTTTAGAAAAAAAAAATATTAATTACATAAGCAATTTTAATAAACAATTTCATAGTATGGCTTATTTTCAAAGGTTACGCCTAATTTATCTTACCAAATCAACGAAAAATGGCTTTTTGATCATCTTTTGCTATGATAATTTGCAAATTTACAAAAATTATTAATTATTTTAACAATTTGCATAAACCAATGCATAGTGTAGCTATTTTTTAACAAATAGGCTAAATTTTTTTTATGAAATCAGACAAGAATATATGTTCGATGATTCTTCGCTATAACGCTTTGAAAATTCATAAGAATTGATAATTATTTAAACAATTACTATAAAAAATTAAGAGTTTGTCTATTTTGCAACAAACGGACTCAATTTTTTACGAAATCAATTATGAATGTTCCTTTCACAACTTTATATTACAATACATGGCAAAATTTAGAAGAATTATTATTGATGAATAATGTCTAAGCAGTTACTTTTTGCTATTGCAAAGATTCACAGGGAAGACATTCTTAGTTGATTTTGTAAAAAATGAAGCGTATTTAATAAAAAATAGACAAAATATGCATTTTTTATGAATATTGTTAAAATGATAAACGATTATGGTCAATTTCAAAAAGTATCAAAGCGATGATTTATCGCAAAGACATTCTTGGCTGATTCGTAAATAAAAAATTCAGCGTATTTGTTGGAAAAATAGCTAAACTCTAAATTCATTCATAAATATCGTTAAAATAAATAATAATTTTTGTCAATCTAAACAATATTGTAGCAAAGAATTACCTAAAAAATATTATTAGTCGCTTTCGTATACAAAAATGTAGAATATTCTTTCAGGAATAGCCAAATTCTACATTTTTAAATGAAAATTGTTCAAATGATTGATGATTTATGTGCATCTGCGAATCAATATAGAAAAGAGTAGTCGCGAAGACTTTTTTAATTGATTATGTAACAAAAATAAGCGCATTTTTTTATAATACACGAAAAGAAATTTATAGCTTAACCAACGTAATTTATCCTTTATCCCGCCACAAATATCATTGGAAAGAAACCAAAGATATCGACAAAATCTTTAAAATAAGAATTGAAAGCATTATTCATTTAGACTATTATTATTAATAAATCACATTTTTGAATAGTTAAAACAAAGATATTATATATCAGTTGAAATAAAAATGGTAGAAGTCTGAATATGGTGCTAATTATACAGGAACCTTTCTGCAGAGTTTTGAAATTTATTATTGATTTCACAGTTAACGATGAAATTATAAAGATTAGAAAGGCCTAGTTAAAATTTTTAAAAAATTTAATAAATTTCCGAACTTTTTATTAAATGTTTATACTTTTCAAAAACTGTGATTTAAACTCATATCATTTCTCCGTATTTCTTAATTACGAAAGAATTCTATGTGACGTTACAATTTTGTATGACATTAGAATCCCATAAAGTTACATAGCTCTTTTAAAAATATGAGAATACATGAATCGGCGATGCAGCTACCTGTTTCAAAAATTATAATTTTTAAAAATATATTTTAGTTTGCTTGATTTGATTTTCTATTATTTTTCTGTTTCAACTATAGAATTTTTTTCGATAACCGAAATTCGACTTTGTTTATCAAAATTGCCTAAATAATAAATAATTCATTGGAAGGGTATTCTTTGATGATTTCCTGAAAAAATTGAGCCTATTTCTTGAAAATTTTCTAAACTGTGATTTTGTTTTATAAAAATTATTTTAAAAATTGCCAAATTGCATCTATTGCTAATAAGTAAAAATTAAGAAAATTTTTCATCAAAATCCTAAAGAGACGAATCTTTTCCAAATTTAAAAATCTTTTATTAAGAACAAGCGTCCAAATTATATAAGTAGCGTGGCCTGAAAATTTTTTTGTCCACATAACTTTTTTATACCACTGTGACGGGATTTTTTTCCCTTATTAAAAGCAACGATCTCTATATTTGATTTTGAAAAGTAAATTTCTCTATTTGCAAGCCTGTTGCGTTTTCTGAAGTAACGGCAATATAGAAAATATATCATTCGTAGAAAACGATGCTCTTCAAGATTAGGGCGTTTATTTCTCGTCCAATTTCTGAAAATGAAGGGATCGTCATTACGACCCTCGAAAATGCTACATAAAAATGGAAGTCTTTGGCATTTCCAGACGTGGGCCGAAAACGATATGTGCAGATGCAAAGGGAAATGTCCACAGGGGTGCAATAAAAGATCCATCTGCGAAATTCCCCAGCCCGAAGAACATTCTCTTGGTTACTAGTTTATCGATTTTTTTCTCAAGATTGCAAGAGAAATCTACACAACATTTGAGAATCCCGATGATTCCCTAGAACGGAGTCCCTATAGTATAATTCTTCAGCGAATCCATTTTAGTTAATAGCAAACACTTCTTGCCTTCTCGAAATAACTTTTTTTTATCGACGAATCCCGTTAAACGCAATTCATTTATGTATCGAGACTAGACGGAGAAAAGTATTGCCTTTTTTACTTACCTTCTTTTAATCAACAGCGTGCCCCATTTTATTCTCAATTCTTTATTGCAAAATCTATTAAAAAATAATACATGGGTAAGGGGGGCGGGGCTCTTATAGCGCTTCGGTGATGAATCAAGAAGAATTAAAAATATTAAATTATCAGAATTATCGGCCCAAAATAGGGTGATTCTTCTTGAAGATTGACTGAACAGCGAATGCGCATGTGCAGCGTGCCCCTGTGCGATTATGAAACGCGTCAACCTAACCTCAAATGTCAGACGTGATAAACTTGTAAATTATACCTTTGTTACATAAAGTACCGTGTGTACCA
Organism: Amphibolips quercusostensackenii; assembly: GCA_032357855.1. NCBI lineage: Eukaryota > Metazoa > Arthropoda > Insecta > Hymenoptera > Cynipidae > Amphibolips > Amphibolips quercusostensackenii. Next base: position 3,249,346 of record JAUELO010000235.1, on the reverse strand, counting down.
AAGAGTGAAAGGTCTTTTTCTCCTAGGTGCACGATATACTATCCAATAAAATTAAGCTATATGTACCATAAGGAATTCAATTTCAAACGCTTTAAATTCCTAAGATCTGAAGTCGAAATATATTGCATTTTGAACAAAATACTTAAATTTTGACCCAAAAAAGATTGATTCTCTGCCAAATGGGATAAATTTATATGCCAAAATAAACGAATTGAATAGAAAAAATAATATTTTTGAATTGAGCAGTAGCATTAACAACCAAATAGTTAAAATTTTAAGAAAAGAGACGGATTTTTTTAAGTAAAAGGAATTTTCAACCAAAAAGTTCATTTCAGATCAAAAAGGATGACTTTTACAAAATAGTTGCATTCTCAAAAAAATAATTGAACTGTCAACAAAATAGTTGAATTTTTAACTAAATAGCTGAAGCTTTAACCTACAAAGATGAATTTGCAATCAAGAGGATTAATTTTTTAACAAAAGACAAATTTTCAATCAAGAAAGATGAACTTTTAACGAAGAAAAGATAAGTTTTCAATCAAACACGGAATAATTGAATTTTCAATTTAAAAAATTATTTTCCAACGAGAAGCGCCTTTTTAACAAAATGCGTTAGTTTTCTATAAAGTAATTTGATTTTTTAACTTAACATGAATCAATTTTTAACCAAAAATGAAATAATTAAATTTTCGAGTGAAAAAATGATTTTCAACAAGAAAAAAATAACTTCCAAAAAAAATTCCTAATTTTTTAACCAAAAAGATAAATCTTACAATGAAATTAATTTTGAACAAAGTAGTTCAACTTTTATTGAAATATTTAAATTTTCAACCATAAAGGTGAATTTTTAACCCAATAGTTAAGTTTCTAAAAAAAAAAAAAGTTTCTACCAAGAATTATTAGATTAATGTTATGTGTGATTAAGATTAATTAATTTTAATTAATTAATCAAGAATAATTAACGTTAATGTGATTAAGATTAATGTTCTATTAAAAAGGAAGAATTTTCAACGAAAAAGTCAAAGCATCAGTAACTGTCGCTTGATGATTGTGAATTCGCTTTTGTTTATGCTCCTTTGGTTTTAACAAACACATTCTCATCACGTATCTCGTGCTTCGCACTCGATTTTGTCCTAAGTGCAACCTTTTCTACATTAAGATCAACTCTATATCAAATGTATATTATAATTATTTCTGTACCTCGATTTGGGACTGCTTATTCCGTTATGGCAAAATAAAGTATGTACAAATATTATTTTTCATGATTAATTTAATATTTGCACTTTATTTCGTATTAATTTTTGTTCTCAACTGCCCTAAAAAATGTATCATTTTAATTAATGTATATTATTACAATTCATACTATGCATTGATATTGAAACAGGTGTATTTTTATTGTCTTTTTTTTATTGATCAAAGTGCGCAACCTATAAAAAACAATTTTATTGATTGACATTTTATTGCACCTTGTGTCGCTTTTTCAAAAAATTAATTGGTTTATTTTCAATGTTATTTTATGCGATTTAAACCAAAAATACGCATCCTAACAAAAAATTGAAATTGCAAAATTTGTAGATCTTTTTTGGATGAACAACTTTTGTCTATCATTTTTTTTTAAGTATTATGTTTTTTTTACGGGTCAAAAAAATTTTGCATCCTATCAAAAAGTAATTAATAGCAAGGTATATGTTTTTTGGGTGCACAAGATTTAGCAATCCACGTTTTTTCGTAGCTCGTGTCGGTTGTGCAAAAAATTTTATTTTTTATTTTTAATCTTGTTTTTACGATTTAAACAAAAACTACGCGCTCCATCAAAAAATAATTATTAACCCATTTAGAGCTATTTTTTGAACAAACTACTTTTTTAAATATTTTTTTTCCTACCTAGCGTCGTTTTGCCAAAAATTTAATTTTTTAATTTTTAATGTTACTTTTCACGATTAAACGAAAACTATGTATTCTATAAAAATAATAATTTAGAAGTTTGTAGCTCTGTTTTAGATAAACAACTTTTGTTTATTTATTTTTTTTCGATAGCTTGTGTCGTGTGTTCGAAAATTCAACTTTTTTATTTTTATTGTTGTTTTTTACGAATAAAACAATAACTACGCATCCTATCAGAAAATCGTTAATGATGGATTTGTAGATATTTTTTGATTGCATAATTTTAGTATGAACATATTTTTTATATTTTGCATAGTTTGACCGCAAAATAAAATTGATCATTTTTAATTATTTTTTGTGTGATCAAAATTTAAATTTTCGAGTTTTTTAAGGAAAAAAAGAGATTATTATAATAATTTCGTAAAAATAATAAAAATAAACTTTTTTCTTATCTTGAAATTTTTTCATATTGTGCGTTGTTTGGCTTAAAATTTTAATTTTCTTTTTTTTTTAATTTTGCAAATTCTGTAAGTGTAATAATTTTCTTTTTATTGAAAAAAGACGTGGGAATAAATTATCCAACTTCCCGAGTACTGCACATAGCCGTAAATCAAATTTTTAAATGAAAAAATGATCTCCACAATTTTGGAAATTCTGTAACTTTTTGAATTTGTATCCAGAATAGCTGGCTAACGAACTTGACCTTTGAGTTCAGACTCTAAAAGAGTGTACAAAAGGCTAATCTAATAGATTAGGTACTTCTTTCAAGAGGTATCGTGCTCATAGAAATACATACATGTACAGATAAATACACGTACATACATTGCATGCATACAAACGTACATACAAACATACATACAAACATGCATAGAAACATACATAAAATATACATACATACATACATACAGATTCATGAAAACCTGATTTTGGGTTTAGAGGGTCTCAAAACGTGGACATTTGACTAAAATGGAAGGGGGAGGGGATTTGTTACTAATCTGATACCTTTTCTAATAAGAATATAAAAAATGGTTTAAAAAATTTTGAAACAATTTTTAAAAGGTGCAATTTATATTTCGAACTTTATTCCGTATTTCACGTAGTTTGACTCAAAATTTGAATTTTCTATTTTTTAAAATAGTATTTTCGATGAATAAAACCGAAATGACAAGTTCTATAAAAAATGATTTCAGGAAATTCCATAGGATAAAATAAAAGCAAAACAAGATAAAAGCTATAATTCCATTGTGAGACTTTTTCCCATATTTTGTGTCGTCTGGCCTTTTTTTTGAATTTTCGATTTTTTTATAGTATTTTCGATAAATAAAACTGAAATATGAGGTCTTCTGAATAAATGGTTAAGCGAAAAATAATAGGATTTTCAAAAAGCTGTAATTCTTCTCTAACATTTTTTACTTATCTGCCGTCGTTTTGATTTAAATTAAAATTTTCGACTTATTCATTTTCGGTGCATTAAATCAAAAATACGAGTTCTACCTAAAATAGGTTAGAAATTTTTTTAAATATTTTAAAAAGCTTCGATTCTTATTTTTAGAATTTTTTAACTTATCTGCCGTCGTTTGGCGTAAAAATGAAATATTTGATTTTTAGATAGCATTTTCGATGGCTAAAACCATAACCGTTAGTCAAGGAATCCTGGTTGACGAACTCGTACTCTCTTTTAGGACCCCGAAAAAGTGTACTATATCTCTGCTTGATTCCTTAATTTTTTCGAGATTTATCGTATGTACAGAGGGCAGGACGGACAGACGTACAGCCGGACAGACAAATTGGCAGAGGTCATAGCAAAAACTTAATTTTTGCCTTTAGGAGATCTCAAAACGTAGAGATTTTTTGAAAAAATAAAGTGTGAAATTTCGGACAATTCTAATATTTTCTCATTCATAAGTGATAAGAATGTAAAAAACAAGAAAAAGAGAGAAAAGGTAAAGTTTTTCGAAAACAGGGAAAAAAATTATTCTTTCAAAATGAGGAATAGGGAAAAGAGTGCGAAATCTGAAATAGGAAAGTGATATTCTAAAGTATTAATGTATTATTGGACATAATGATTAATTAATAACTAATTATTAATTCATACATAATTAATTATCAGAATTATGAACCATAAATAATCGATCTCCAGGTGTTCCATTATGTATGATTTTAAATTTCATATTTCACTGAATATTTTTCACATGTCATTGTTTTTGTTGTCGAATTCACGTCTTGTTTCAGAGCTTAGTTAAAAAGTAGATCCAAAATATCACTTGAGCTTAACAACAAAAACAATGACGTGTGAAAAATGAAAAGTGAAATGTGGAACGTGAAATATGAAGTTATAAACATAATCGACGCTGTTGCTGGGCCACCTTTCGAAAAATTCGTGAACATTGTATAAAATTTATCATTAATAGACGTACTAAACGTTATCTTAGCTCGTAAAGTTAATACCACTGAACCCCTTCCCCTCAAAATGTTAACATAATTTATGAATGGTCTCTAATAAAAAATGTTCACAAAGAAAGCATAAGTGGTCATGAAGAAAGATAAGGTCGTAAATAAAAATCCTGAATAAATCGATTTCTCGATTATTCACTTTAACAAGGATCTATTACTAAGGGGATGGTCTTTTTAATAAATCACTCTACCAAGATTAATATTATTTAGCTAAAAAATTCGCCACACGTTTTTGCACGTATGGAGGAGAAAAAAAAGAAAATCCGAGGCCTTCAGGTCAAATGAAAGAGGCGGGTAGGTAATGTGATGTAAAAACTGATTACACGATATTGAGAGCACATGTGTAAGTGATGTGTGTGTTGCATATATCAGCTTTTCAACGAGTATGCACACAACCAAATAAAGTTTCCTTGAAGCTCGGGCAAAATACAAGGCCGGACCGGAAGAAGGGGAGCAAAGCAAGTCCCGGGGAACAATAGCAACCCTGTAAAATAAACTTCTTTGTCGATTAAGGTCTGCGAATATGCAAATTTCCCCTATCATTTCTCAAAGTGTACTCCTTCCTATTGCATCAACAATTGATCATCTAGCGAAAAAAGCAATATAAGTTTCTCGTAAAAAGCTTTTTAAACATCAAAATGTTATAGAAGCAAGGTCAAATTTCAGGGGCTAATTAAACATAAGTTCAGAGAAAATAATGAATTAAAAAAAGTATAAGAAAATTCAAAATAATTCAATATGTAATAATTACAAAACACAATTTAACACAAAAGTATTGTCATAATTATATCATCATAGCACTTTTTTGTACAGGGTTTATCATACCCTAAAAATGATCCGATTTCTTTTGATGACGGCTCAATTTGAAATTATTAGCATGTAGATGTGTAGAAAAGAATGATAAAATTTTTATGTTATACTGAAATTTACTTGTTATTAAAGATTGAAAAAAAAGAAGAAATCTAGCTCTTAAGGCGACTATACTGGAGGCAATTATACTTTTTCGATTTCTTTCGGGAATGGATCAAATTAAAGGTTTTAGCAAGTATACGTGCAACAAAAAATACATTTCTCTACGTTATACTGATATTTTTTTTTGTTCTCAAAGATTGAAAAATCAGAAATACGAGAAAAATTAGTTTTTCAGACGACTATCCTGTAAGCTTTTCTTTTAATCCAATTTCTTTCGGGGATATCTC
>JAUELO010000235.1:3134923-3145094 GCA_032357855.1 Amphibolips quercusostensackenii | reverse complement strand
GCGGAAAAAAACTCGGTTGAAAAGTGCGCTTTAAGCTAATTGCTGCCGAATAAACAACAAATGCAAAACAAGTACTATCGTATAGCTGATATTAAGTCCACCTTTCAAAGACTTTGAAATTTGTTGATATTAGCTTTAAATAGATAATTTCAATGGACTAGTCTTGAAATCAAAGAAAACAGTAATGCCGAATTGAAGTCAACTTTTTGTTGATAAAAGCAATAAAAAAATGCACGCTTGTTAATCACTTTTTAGTACACTGTTTAAAACTTCTTTCAGTTGTTTTAAAATTGTTTATTCTCACCGGCAAGTTTAATAGTAGGAGATTCAAAAAAATCCTTTTTAATCGAGTCCTTTGTTTTGAGGATGTTCAAATTTGAAGGAAGAGATTTGGAAAACTCACCTTGAGTTTAAAATCCCTTGGAAATCAGGTACCAAATCCTAAGAGGGGTTGCTTTGTAGGTCACAAATCGTAGCAGGTGCGAGGAAGTCCGGAAAAAAGAGATAAATGTATCGAATCTGCGTGACTTCGACGACCGATGATACACAACAAAGTGCGCACCGTGAGCTCGCGCTTCCTCTCTTTATACCCTGGAACTTGCACCTGTGCTTGCGCACAAGTTGCTCTTAAAATCTCGGAAGGTTCGCTTTTCCGGTACAGCGAAAGTGGACCCACCGCAAATCTGCACTTGAAGAATGGAAATTCGTATCAGTTTTTTTACCTTTCGCTCACAATAGAAACCTTGACACTCAAATACTAAAACAAGAAAGTGACACTTTATTGGAAACGATAATTAAAGACGGGGTTATTAATTTTTTTCAGAAAAACAATAGACGACAATTTTATACTTTTTTACAATAATATAAAAATAACTAAATATTGAAATTTTTCAAAAATGCATATAAAGGGGCTGTTTAAAATCTACGTCACGATATCATAACAACTTTTTCCACCCCTCCCCTTCTTTGTCGCAGATCATCACGCAAAGCTTAAACCCCCCAGGCTGACTTCGAAAATACAAACACCCTCTTTACCCTTTTCGAGTTAAAATTTTTTCTTCGATTTCATTAGATAAGCCCCTAGAATAAGACACAAAATATACAAAAATAATAATTTAACAGACTCCACAGCCCAAAATGCTCTTAAAAAAGGGAAATAGGATGACTTTTCACGCAAATAGGGCAACAAAAGGAAAATAAATTCTTTGAGACAAAAATTTATCTATAGGTACCATATTGAATTTAATATCTAATGCTCAATAATTCAAGTCGAAATATATTTTGTTTTCAACAAATTAGTTGAATATTCATTATTCAACCAAAAAAGAATAATTTTCTGCTAATGAGATGAATTTTTAACGAAAAAGTTGTAGTTTTGAAGGTGAAAAGTCGATTTTTTATAAGTTGACTTTTAAACCCAGAAAGATGAATTTTTTAACAGAAAAATGTAATTTTTCAACTAAATAGTACAATTTTTAATTAACAAAAAAACTTATTTAAGCAAACAATTCATTTACAACCAAATAGTTAAACTTCCAAGCAAAAGAGAGGAATTTTCCTACAAAGATGAATCTCCAAACAAATAGTGGATTTTTTAAACAAAAAGGATGAAACTTGAACCAGAAACTGTTGCATTTTTAAACATATAATTTAATTTTTGAACCAAAAAGACGAATTTTTTAGAAAATAGTTCAATTTTCAACGAAGAAAGATAAATTTTCATCAAAGAACTTTTCTACTAAAAAGATGAATGTTTAATCCAGACGGACAAATTTTCTTTCCATAAGACGAATGGAAAAAAAAGCAGTTGAATATTCGAAAAACATGATTTTCCCAAAATCATTAAAATTCTGCCTACAAAGATGAATTTTTAACCAACTATTTGATTCAAAATTCCAAGTTAAATAAACGACTGTGTTAGAAAACAATTAAATTTCCAACCAAGATAGATAAATTTTTATCAAAGATCTTTTATACTAAGGAGATGAATTTTTATTTCAGAGGGACAATTTTTCTTCTTGAAAGACAAATTAAAAAAAGTGTAGTTAAATATTCGGAAAAAAACTTCACTAAAATCATTAAAATTCTACCTACGAAGATGAATTTTTAACTAAATAGTTGAATTTTTAACAAAAAATTAATTATCAACCAAACAGTTGCATGTGCGAACTAAATAGTTCAATTTCAACCTAGAAAGATAAATTTTTAACCAATTGATCAAATTATTAAATACAACAGATTAAATTTCAACTATAAGGCCGAATTTCCAACAAGACACTAAAATTTCAAACTGACAAATAATTTTTTAACAAAGTGGTTAAATTTCCAGCAAAACTAAAATTTTAACAAAGAAGTTGAATTTTTAACCAAGTAGTTAAATTTTCAACCAAGAAAGATCATTTTGCAACGAAAAATATAATAGTTGATATTTCAAACAGAAATAAGACTTTAATTTTTAATGAAAAACAGCCGTTTTCAACCAAAAATGTGAATTTTTCACAAGAAATGTAATAGTTAATATCATAAACAAAAAAAAAAAGATTTTAACTTTAATAAAAAACAGTTGAATCCAATTAAAAAAGACGACATTTTGACAAAATAGTTGAACCCTCTACCAAAACAGAATAATTTTTACGAAAAAGTTACACTTTTAACCAAAAAAGATCAAATCTCTACCAAAAATATCAATTTTCAACCAAAAAACATTTTTAATTCAAGAGAGAAAAAAGTCTCAAAGAAATTGTTGGATTTTCAAGCTGAGAGGGAAGAATTCTCCACAAAACAGCTGTATTATCTATCCAAAAATATGAGTTTTCAACCAAAAAGTTAATTTGCCACCAAATGGTTAAATTTTTTACGATATTCATAAAATTCTTAACCTAAAAAGAAAAAATGTTTCAACAAGATAGTTGCATTTTCAACCAAAGAGATGGACCTTCAACTAATAAAATAATTTTTAACAAAATAGTTCAACTTTAAAAAAAAGATCAAATTTACAGAAAAATACCTTTTTCAATCAACTAGTTGGATTTTCATCTAAAAACTATCAATTCGCAACCAACAATGTTGAATTTTCAACTAAAAATAATCATTTTTCAAACTAAAATGGATTAGTTATGTATTTAGTTAGGAAAATTAATTTTGAATGATTTTTAAACTAATTTTTGACCAAATAGTTGCATTTTTATTTAAATCGAATAATTTTTAACTAACAATGTTGAATTTTCAACTGAAAAGGCTCAATTTTCACCAAAAAATGGATTATTTAAGTACCATCAAACAGGGTAATTTCGAACATGTGGGCTAATTACCCCATTTAACGGTATTCAGTTAAGAAAATTAATTTTCAACTAAAAAACAACAAATTTTCAGAATGAAACAGATTTATTCTGAAACAAAAATATAATATCAGTCTTTTACAAAATGAGAGGTCACGTCCTTTACATGTTTGACAAAAAAAAAAATGCTTACGATTATTGAGTATTTAAATTTGTAAGTTTTTTCTAAACAAACTATCTACCGTTGCGGAATTTTCCGTAAGACGAACCCTAACGCTATATTTGACCGTTTAATTTCACGGAAAGTTCGTAATACTACTCAATGCCTTTCAAAAAACAGAAATTTTTGTTCAAATCCTTATAATTTTTGCTTCAATGAAGATATTTAAGTTTTCCTTTTTGAGTGATGAGCTTTATTATGATTTTTCCAAATACGGTGAAAAATTAACAAAATGTTGCAAATTAACAAAATGTCATGAATTTTTCTCAATTCTTTTAAACTAGATTTTTTAAAAAAACCCCACGTATTTTTAGTCATATGAATTTCATGCGGTCCAAACCCTATTTGTGATGAACAAATTATTTTTCAAAAAATGAAATTTTCTCATTTTATTATAAGACAGCGACAGATTTGACGAAATGCTAAGAAAAAAGTTTGCTTTTTTGTGAAATTTCTACAGAAAATGCCTCTTACTATTTTACGATATTTTTCAGCTTTCGCGAAAAAAAAAACGGAAAATTCAATTTTTCGATAAAAGATCTCGTGACCACAAAGATTATTTGGCCTGCATAAAACTTACAAATTTTGAGGAATTATTTGAAATGTCTTGCAATTTTTTTAAATATTCTTTAATAATTAATTTTTAAATTAGATAATCTTTTGATATTTCCCCGCAAGTCTTAAAAAAACTACTTAATGCTCTTAAAACCTTTCAAAATTCTTAAAAAGCTTTTGAACTTTATCTTCTAATTATTTTTTTCCATTCTCTTGAAACCTTTAAAAATTCTTTAAAAAAACATCTTTTTTGAATTCTTTAAGAACGTAAATTTTGTTTAAAATTTTCCAAAATGTCTTAAGATATAAACTATTTTTAATTTTTTGTCAAAACTTTTAAAACAACTAAATATCTTCTGAAATAATGTAGTTATCATACGAAATGTTAAAATCCTAAAAAATTAAAGAAATTATCTTAAAATTCTCCAGATTTTTTAAAAATACATTTTAAAATCTTCAAAGCTTGAAATTAATCTTCTAAAATAAAAACTAAATTATTTTCAGTACTTCTAGAATTCTTATTGTCGGTACCAATAATTTTTTCCTTGCTGATGCTGACATAGTAATAAAAGATATAATTATTTTTTATCCATGATTTCATTTTTCTTACCTACTTTAAAAAATGGTATAGTTTACAAATTGTAGTGTTGTAGCAAAATATTTAGAACAGAATTATTTACTGATATAAAAAATCATTTAAAAGTAATTTTTTTCTTTAATTTTTGATGATAATATTTTTTTTATAAAGGAAGAAAATTTTACTTTTTTATCCGGCCTTTGATGTAAGTTTTCAGTATTGTTTACTTATAAAACGGTCGAGATACGAGAATCGGTAAATCATAAATATTAAAAATTCGATCCTAACTATTTAATATTGCGGTTTAAATTATGATATTAGATAAAAAAAAATTATACCAATGTTCATATTTCAATCCTTTTTCAGGAAAACGATACCTAACACGCACATCACCGGCCAGATAAATAAATTTGTTTTCATTACACAAAAAAAATTCCGAAAGTTTTTGAGCGATAAGCCCATTTTTGGCTAGTTTAGTAAAAATATATTTTTAAAAAGAACTTTTTTAGATTCCCAAAAAATTATACAGAATTTTTTTTATGAAAGCATCTTTTGAGTATCGATTTTTTAAAACTACTTGTAAAGTGGTTTTGTGAGTATTTCAACTTTTCACCATTTTAAATAAAGCTTATTGCATAAGCACGGTCTTCCTTGTTAAGATCGAATAACAAGTAGTAGTTCCTTGCTCATAAAGAAAGCAGTAAATGAGGAAATTTATAAATAAATTATTGATAACTTTTATAAACTTTTCTCTCTAAAGACTTAAAATAAATTAGCTTATTAATTACCTGATTAATTTATTTGATAATTCATTATTTAACTAATACTATAAAACACTGTTTGCAAAATCCACTTTTCGAAATTACGAGAAACATTTTCTTTCGACGTGAAAAATATTTTATCTAAATGCATTAGTGTCAAACTATGAAAATCTTAACAATTATTTCAATAAATATCACAACTTTTGTTTGTTTATATATCATCCATGACTACTGAAAATCCACACTTATTTTTAATATCATTTTTTTAAATCTAGCAACCCAAACTAGCAATATATAGGAAAACTCTCGCCCTCATTTTCGATTTCAGTTTTCCTTTATAATTCCCATGGAAATCAGGCTTTTCAAATTTATATTTCGCGGAAGTGTTTTTCAGTAATGTATGCTAAGCTTCTTTTACATAAAGGGCTTTTTAAAATTTGTGTAATCCTCAATCGTTTACAGTTTAGGGTTTCTTAACGTAAATGTGGAGCGAAGGTGATATTGCAAATCCAGCTTATGGTAATTTACATTATGGTGATTTTAGTTATTATCTATCAGTCCACAGAATTATTTCCGAGCTGCATAAATATATCAATACATAAATGCATATTGATATTTATATTTGTATACAAGTAGGAAACAATTAGTTTAACTCAGGAAATAGCGTGCTTGTTTCAAAAAGTAATTTTCAAAAATGAGAAGCTCATTTTCTCAGAGGTTTTGTATTCGTTGGGCATAAGTGCAATTAAATTATTCAATAACTGAATTAATTAACGTCTTGTTTTCAATGTAACTAGAGCACTGATGTATGAAACGTGGCTGTTGGCGAAAGCCTCGGGCGCTGTTTTGAAACAAAATAAATTGAGTTAGGTCCACCGAGAGACTATAATCAAAGTAGCCAAAGGAAAGTATCAATAAACACAGTTTAAAAACCTTCTTATACGAATAAATTCACCCTTCCAATAAAAAATTTTATTTTTCCTTTGATCGATTTTTGTATGCATTATTTATTTACTTTATTACTTATGATAAGTCAGAATAACTGGAACTCAAATGACATGATAGAACTTTTTTAGCTCCACTCTTGGATATAGAACCTTTCAATTTGGACCCGTCGATTTATTCTTTAGAATGCATTGACTTCGAGACTCAGAGTTGTAATTACGCAGGTAATAAAAGTCAAAGATTTCAATAGCTCTGTTATGATTCACAAGCCTTCAAAAGTCTTTTAAATATTTAAAACTTCATATTACATAATCTTATTCCATTTTCTCAACTGTTATTTCGCTCGTTTTCAACTCCACATGAAATAATTACATACCGTATTTCCTTTAACGAGAAAATCGCACTTTGTCAATTTAATTGCTTTCTGTTTGAATTGTCTGAAATAAGAAAAGCTAACAGTAAAAATGCTACTCTTCAGAATATGCAGTTTTCACTTAAAAGTAATCGCTACGCTCTAATCTTTATGGTCTTCTAGATTGAAAAATCTATTTTAGTTTTTAGAGTTTTTTAAATTTTTTGTTAAACAAGCTTTAATTAAATTATCCTATATAAAAAAGTAATGTACCAAAAATCTAGAAAATATCAAGCACATTATTGTCGAAAACCTGATTGGTTGCAAAACTGTGTGAAAAAGACTTTTACTGTTTTCTGTTTGTTTGTCTATCAAAAAATATTAAGAACTTCTGCGCCATCAATTTTTTGAATCAAAATTTTCAACTAAGTATTTTGTTTTAGGATATAATTCATTTCTTAATATTTCTCGAAAATATTGATAAAAAGGAACATTTTAATTTTATCGGTAAAAAAAATATTGGTACCAGTCACAAAAAAAAATACCGGTATACCGGTAATAAGATTTCTGGGAAAATTTTAATGATTTATGCTGTATTTTAAACAATTTATTATAAGTTTTGAAGATTTTAAAACATGTTAAAAAAATAATCTGTCAAACTTTAAGACTTTTTTTATTTTGCAGGATCTAAAAAAATTTTTCGATAACTTTGAATTACTTTAAAAGACACTTAGAAGTCTCAGCAGTTTTGAAAAGGATACAAAATAATTTAAATCTCAAGAAGATTTCATAAAATTAAAAATAAAATATATATATTTTTCAAAAATGCGATAAAAGAAGCTTTATATGAGTTTTGAAACATTTGAAGAGAATAACAAATTTTATAAAGATGCCGGAAAAAGTTTTGAATTATTTTTTATTTTAAAAAATAATTTTTGAGAAGAATATTAAACATGATTTTCAAACATTTCAAGTGATTTTTTAAAATTTCGAAAAAGAATGTAGCAGTTTTTTAAAACAAATTTTGCAATTTAGTAAGATCATAAAATAATTTTGTGTTAAAGAAGATTCAAAATTTAGATAATTTTTAGATTAGAAGTTTTTTTGACTGGAAATTGATATTCTTAATCAAAAAATCATTGGATTTTAAATGTTCCTTATTTTTTAGCAATTTAGGTTGCCTCAGTCCTTGTGCACCAAGATTCAGAATCTTTTATCAGTTTTGGATTACTTTAGTGCTTGTCGTCGGAAATTAGTACTTTTATTTAATAAATAAGATCTTAATGATGTTTCACAATTCTTAACAGTATTAGGTTATGATAGCGTTTCACACTAATAATTGGTATTTTAAAACAAAAATCATTATAGTTTAAACGAGATTTGGAATTTTTAACAATTTTAGATTAAATTAACGTTTTTTGTGGGAAATTGTTCTGTTGAAACAAAAATAATTAGATTTTTATGGTTCATAATTTTTAAACAATTTTATGTTACGTTATAGCGTTTTACACAGAAAATTGGTATTTTAAACCAAACATCATTATAATTTTAACCATAATTAGTGTCTTTAAACAATTTTTTATTATGTTAGTTTTTTTCGACGAAAATTAAAATTAGTTTTAAAAAATCAATAGATTTCACAGAAGATACCCAAGTTTCAACACTGTTAAGTTATGTTAGTGCTTTACATCACAACTCAGTATTTTTAACCATAAATCATTATAATTTGAACTAGATTCAGAACCTTTTCACAATTTTTAATTCCAATAGTGTTTTTTATCGGTAGTTTGTATTTTTGATTGAAAAAAACACACAAATAACAGATTTTAAAGAAGATTTACAAATTTTAACCATTTTAGGCTACGTTAGCGTTTTACATCGAAAATGTGTATGTTTAACCAAAAATCATTCAAATTTTAACAAGATTTAGAATCTTTCAACAATTTTAGATTATGTCAGTGTTTTTGCATATAATTGATACTGTTAATTAAAAAACATCATATTTTGGAGAATATTCACAATACACACCACGCCTGTTAGAAAGACGCTCGGTTACGATATTCCTAGAACTGCTGGTCCACGCAGTTTCTCAGCTTGCAGAGCGCGAGAGGGTCACTTAAGGCGTGAAAACACCAGCAGCGTATCGAAAAGGCGCAGTGTGAGGTTATTTACGTGCGAAGATTGCGTGATATTAGAAAATAATTCACACGGCCCTGACTGTTTACGTTTAAGGCGCCCGATTGAGAATCAAGGCCAGTGCGAGTCAACCTCGAAACTGTTCTTTTATCAGGCGTGGAGCGTATTATAAAAAATTACACATTATACTTCTAAAGATAAAACAATAATTTCTGTCAATTAACAAAAATATTGTCTTTGCCTTTCTATCATATTAGATAATAGATACTATAACTAACAATAATTCTGTGTTAATATTAATTTTATATTATAATTTAAAAATTGCGCGAGAAAAAAAAATAATCGGGCGCATAACGCGCGTGTTAGTTTTCTAATATTATAAAAAAACGACAAAAGAAGTCACTTTATAATTTTTTGTAAATCTCAAAACAAGAGAATTCAAAACTTTAATTATGACTGGACAGATAGAATTAATTTAACGTATTTTATTATCATGAAATTTTAAAGATATTGAAGTGTCATAAATAGATTTTAAAATGTCTTGGACTGACGTCTATTCTTTATTATCCTATTAAGTGCCCTCTTGCCAATGAAGTAGTAAGAACGAGTTCTTCTTTGCGTTCGTAGTGAACTAAAGCGGTGGAGTTTATTTATTGAAATTGCTTATCAAATTAATTGGGATCGTACCAGTATCTACACAAGAGTGATATACTTCCAAAGCTGCATAGAATAAAATGAATGCAAATTTTGAACAATTTTCTGTTATCTTATGTTAGTGCTTTTCGGCGGAAATTTGAGGTATTTAAAATAAAAAATTATTACATTTCAAAGAATATTTACAATTTTTTAACAACTTTATAGGTAGTGGTATTGTTTTTTTTACCTTAAATCAGTGTTTTTGAAAAATAATCATTAGATTTGAAATCAAAAAACTTTGTTTAAAAAAGACAAATTTACAATCTTGAACATATTTAAATGTATTAGTGTTCTTTGTCATTCCCTTACGAAAATTTATGTCAGGAAAAACTGACAGGCCTGTCATTATTTGCCTGTCATTTTTTGCCTTTAGTTTTTTCGCGACCACAGGAAAACGACAGGCAAAACGACAGGGAAAATGGCAGGGGAACAACCGCCAGAAATAAAGAGAGATAATACCTGTGAGAAAAAAATTGGTATAAAATCCTTTCGGATTTATACCATAATCCATCCTCTCATTCTGTCGAATCCTCGAGCATTTATTGCTTTCGATTATTATGCAATTTTATGGTGGTCAAGGAACACGATGCACTTCGTTCGAGATCGCTAAGTCCTTATTTTCATAAAATACCACGATTTCACGTTGAAGAA
>JAUELO010000235.1:3098183-3111808 GCA_032357855.1 Amphibolips quercusostensackenii | reverse complement strand
CGTAAATCTAGTTTAGCCTAACTAACCCACTATGATTTTATGTAAAGCATAGTAATGAAATGCAATCAGGAGTAATCTTAGGTGATCCAGAATAATTTTGTGAATCTATAGGTAAGGCAGGGTTCTAGTATCCAGTCTTTCAACTTGTGCATTTTTGAACTTTTTATTTTTTATATTTAATCACGGAAATATAATAAGAACCTTTTTTGGGCACTTAAAAAGGTCCATCATCTGCTTTTTTCGATATGCGAAAATTTTGAAAAATGTTTATATTGGAATTCAAGAATTTATGAAAGTATGAGAATGTCAACTGCATAAGGACCGAAACTAAAATTATTTTTATATTACATGATGGCATTTTTTTTAAATTTTAAAAGTATTTGGACATTGTTCACTATGTTTCAAGCAGGTAAAAACACCTTTTCTTTTGTTTATGTGTTCTAGAGCGGAAAAGCAAATGATTTTGATCCAATTGACATTCTTATAATTTCAAAATACATTTTTTCGAGCGAAAGAAGACATCATTTTTACATATCCATAATATGCATAAATAAATAGTGTCCTAAGTAACTTGAAACCATTAAAACAGAATTTAAAAAAAATGGTCATTATCCAGTTGTCATTCTTATGTTTTGATATAAACAAGTTAAATAGAAAAGTGATTTCGTAACAAATTGTGATCGCATTGAGTTTACTATTTCTTCAAATCGGATATTGTTGAAAGGAAACGAATCGCTCGGTTGTTAAAGCGAATTTCGAGCTTTGCTTTCTACGAATAAATTCGTCTATCATCAAAAAGCATTGATCACATGTGATTCTGCTGACGCCACCCAGTTTCACTCAATAACAAAGCTTATCCACCCTCGCTCGATCTGCCATTCTTCTACCTTTAGCTCTATTATTACTCTGAGTTTTTAAGTAACAGTCTTTTTTCCTTTGACGTTGGGACAGCGTGCGTAGTTATCTCGCAGTAGTCCATTATATTTTTTGTCACTTTTTCCATACATCATAGTGATTGGTAGTCTGGTCAAAAAGCAGCTAACTTCAACATTATTTGTTGAAGAAATTTTTTTCCCCTTATTATTATATGAGGCACTCCCTAAAAAAATCGGTCTGAACGCGAATCTGAAAAATCCAGTATAATTCGCAGTTATCCACTTTTAATCTGGATTAATTCAAGAAGCGTAAAGCAATATACTCGTAATCTTTCTTAATCTACGTATAATCCAGAGTTATGTGCTTGTCATCTAGGTAATTCAGAGTTATTTACATGGACAATTTAAATAGTTATTAACTACTTTGTTGAAAATCAATTTTCCTGACTAAAAACTTTTTAGGTGAAAATTTAATATTTTTTGTTGAAAATTCATGATTTTGGTTAAAAATTGAACTGTATGATACAAAATTAACCTTCTTCGTAGTAAATTGAGCAATTTTGTGAGAAAGTCATTTCAAAGTTAAAAATACTTTACGAAATACAATGGATGTATTTATTTGTAAAAATTTTATGAGCGCTCTGCTCCCACTTAGGTATAAAATAAAATGTCTTTCTTATTAAGGGAAATTTCTCTCTAACAATTGGAAAAAAAGAATATTTTTAACATTTTTTAATTTCATGTTTTACCTGCGGTAGTGTTATATTCCAAATTAAAACAAAACTTTTCTTCATAGAAACACTTACCTTTTTTTTTTACTTTCTGAATCGCTATTGAATCTTCTGAATCGCTATAGCTATATCGCTATTCAAACATAGTATTGCTATATTCCTGATATAAAAATATCTTCTTATAAAGAAGGTAAATAATTTTGTTAACTAATTCGAAAAGGATATTGTTAGATTATGGTAGGTCATGGAAGATACTCTAATTAAGTAATTGATGCGTATCGAAGATGCAAACAAATATATCATATAGATTATCGCTGTATTCCTACTATTATTAAAGTTTTCATTTCATTTAGAAGATAAACAATATATTTTTTTCAAATTTATAAATTAGTTTTGCTAGAGGTCATGGAAAGTAAATGAAGGGATCATTCGTCGCGTCTCAAAGACGCGAACAAACATTTCAGATACAGTATTACTCATATATGTGAGACAAAGTTTTTCTGAAATGAACCGAATACACCATTTTTTAAATTCCAGAAATCGGTACTGAAGGGTCAAAAATAGTTCAACTATAATTCGATTGATGCATCTCGAAGATGCGAAAAAATTTATTACAGATACTATCGTTGTGTTTTGAATTTTTTTTAAATTTTCTCATATAAACAAAATAAACCATTTTTCTGAAACTGCATAAATCGGTATTGGTAGGTCATAAAAGATTCAGCAATAGGTTGATCCATCCATCTCGAAGATGTGAACAAATATACTACATATATAGTATTGTTGTATTTCGAACATTAATAAAGTTTTTCTTATATAAACAGAATAAACAATTTTTTTTAAACTTCATAAATCAGTACCGTTAGTTCATGAAAAGTTCAACAATAAGTTGTTCGATGCGTTTCGAAGACGCTAACAATTACAGTACACATCATGTTGTTGTATTTCGAATATTTGAAAATATTTTTTAAATAAGCAAGGTAAATATTTTTTGAAAACTAAACTAAGGAAAGCCGCTCCCGAAAAGGCTACGTCGCTCAAAATCCAGTCAGACATGAATATTAATCGGATATATAATTCATCCCATGATCTCTTTTACTTTTCTAGATATGATGAACAAAAAAAAAGGTCCAGGCACATACACAAATAGACATTACAAAAAATTGTATTTTCAAATTCTTGGGGTTTAATTATATGAAAATATATAAAAAAAGTGGATTTGAAAATTTTGGTCATTACAAACCTCCCTCTACGAGGAAGCAACTCCACTGTTGTATTAAAAATTCGTCTCGTTGTCTCGAAAATTTGTTTATTTGTGTAGAAAATTAAAGTATGTTGTTGGAGAATGGCTTTTGTTTTTTTGGTTTACAATTGATGTTTTTACTTAAAATTGAAATATCCTATTTCTTGCTGAAAATTTATCTTTTTTTTTCTTCAAAATTTAACTACTTAGTTTTAGTTTTTTTTAGACTTAGTTTTTTTCGATTTAAGATTCTTGAAACAAATATCTTCTGTTTTGTTAAAAATGTGTTGTTTTCTTGTCATTAAAAATTTATTTTCCTAATTCAAAATGTAACTATATTAATTTTGTTTGAAGTGGATCTTTTTCATTCACAAATTAACGTATTCTCTTGAAAATAGGATTTTTGATTGAAATTTAATATTTTTTGTCAAAAATCTATGATTTGGGTTCAGAATTAAACTATTTATTAAAAAATTCATTTACTTTGTGGTAAATTGATAAATTTTGTTAAGAAGTACTTTATAATTGAAAATTCAACTTTCGTGTAGAAAATTCGTCTTTTTGGGTTTAAAGATCATCTATTTTTGTAGAAAATTTAACCATATGGTTAAAAATAAACCTTTTTTAGTTAAAAACGACATTTTTTAATATTTGTTATAAATATTTTTTTTTGAGAATTTAAATAATTCGCGGAAAGTTAAACTGCTTTGTTTAAAATTCAGTTTTCTGGTTAAATATTTTTGATCTGAATAATTTAGAACCATTTTATTGAAAAATTGTAGTTTTGTTCATTTTTATAATCTATTTTCTCAACTAATAATTCAAATATTGTTATTTTGGTTAATAATGGATCTTTTTTAGTCGAAAATTAATTTATTTTGTTAATATCTTCTTTAAATAGAAAATTAGTATTCTTTATAAAAAATTCATGACATGGGTTGAAAATTTAACTATTCATTGAAAATTAATCTAATTTGCAGTGAATTCAAAAATTTTCTCAAAAAGTCATATTATAGTTCAAAACTTAATTGTTGTATTAAAAATTTGTCTCCTTGTTTTGAAAACTAAACTATTCTTCTTTAACTGCTTTTTTGAGAGTCGAATTACTTTCTTAAAAATTTATTTTTATAGTTCAAGATTTTCGGTTTTAGTTGATCATTGTTTTGTTGAGCTTGGGACTATTCACTTAAAAATTCGTTTTTAGTCGCAAACTCATGTATTTGATGAAGAATTTGTCTTTTGCGGCAGAAAATGTTTCCTTCTATTTAAAAATTCATGTTTCAAGTAAAAAATTTAATTATTTTTTTAATATTAATCTTTTTGCTTGAAAATTTATATTTATTTTTGCAAATTGAACTATTTTGTTTAAAAATGCATTCTCTTTTTTAGTTGCAACATCAACTGATTGGTTAAAACTATTTAGTTAAAAATATATTTTTTGGTGGAAAATGTATGTTTTTGCTTGAAAATTTTATCATTAGGTTACAAATTTGACATTTTTGCAAACGTAATTTTTTGTTTGTAAAAAATTTAACTACTTTTATAAAAATATTTACTATTTGGTTGAAAATTAACTTTTTTTGTAAAAAGAATTCTATAACGTTAAAATTCTCTCTTTTTGATAAAAAATTAATCTTCTCGTTCAAAAATTGATTTTTTTATGAACATTGAACTATTTGGTTAAAATCCAGTCTACTTCGTTAAAAAATTAAACAATTTTGTTATAAAGTGTCACTGTGTTTAAAAATTCAACTGTTTTTTTGAAAATTCATCTTTTCGATTGAAAATTTAACTATTCCTTGACAATATAACTTTGTTTAAAATTCATGTGAAAATACTTTTAGAAAATTTTGACTTTCAAAGTGAAATAAAAATCCAGAATTTGTTATATTGGGCTATGAATTAAACGAAATCTCGACGTTTAGAGATTCCCTGATTTCTAAAAAATGGTTTTTAAAAAGGTGTCTATGTTCCTAACGCTTACTGCTTTATCGATCCAAAATAATTTTGAAAAAACTAAAAATCCAATTTTCTGGACAAACGTAATTAAGAAATGTTAAGAAGCAGAATAACTTACTTAAAAATGTCTGCAATGCTTTAAAGTTTTTTTTTGCTAAAACCTATAGTTTTTTTATTGGTATTATATGTTTAGAAAAATAATAAATCCAATTTTACGTTTGAAGTAGGCAATGCACAAAAAAGATGTTAACAAGTAAGTTGTGTATCTCAAAAAGATCAATAAATTTGCTAGTAAATATGCTTTTATTCAGACGCATAAGTTCAGATTAATTTAAAATTTTGTTTTGACAACAAAAACAACTCAACAAATTAATTGTGTTTCATTACTAAATTTTTATTCTTAGCATGTGCGAAAAATTGAGGACAACTCGTCGTGACTGGAATAGGTTTTCTTCCGCAAAATGAGATAGCAAGTAGTAAAGTAACAATTTATATTTAAAAGTAAAGAGCCGTTTAGAAGAATTTGCGAAATGATTTTTTAAAAAAATAAATAGCGACTTTTTAACCAAAAAATTGTGATTTGAAGCCAAAACTGTTCTCCTGAATTTACCATAGCTTACCGGATTACAGGAAAAAAAAGAAGTCACCAATTTTTTTCTTATTATAATAAGGTAATAAATTGCCGGTGTCAAGGCTTAGGGGTAGGAATTCCCAGAAAGTTCTCTTAAATCCTCACAGATAAGTTCTCATCGACGAGGAAAGCGCAATCTCTACCAATTCTTGCAAAGGGATATATAACTAACCTTGTTAAACGTACCAGACACCTAGTTGTTAGATTTATCGTTAAAATTAAAATAGACGTAGATAATCTTCTTTAGAACGCGCTTCGTTAGCCAGGTTCCATTATCGATTTTCTCTTAGTATTTCTTTGTTTTTGTTAGACTTGATCGTTAAAAGAGTTTTTTCCATAGCTGAATTAGTCTTTTTATAAACGCACCAGTACAAAACAATAGTTTATACATTTCTATATTTTTTATACCTTTGATAATAGTGATGAGCGTTGTGTTTTTCGAGCATATCTTTTGCTTTAGTATTGAGAAAGAGGTTTAAGAATTAACTAAAGTGATAAAAGCAGCATATAATAAATATCTTTTAATCTGAGTAACAGGATATTATTCTAAATCTGTACTAGACAATATAAAAATTTTTATCAAAATTTAAATCAATTTGGGAAGGAAATTTAAAAAAAGGTCGCTGAAAATAAACTGTGTTACTCACAATGCAAAAGATAACGAATGCTAAACTTAAAACTTTGGTAACTATAAAATGAGATGCTACTTGGGGAACTTACTAAAAGTTATACTAAAAAAAAAGTAGCAAATCTATCATTTTAGGTAACCAATTAATTCAGTTATTGAATTGATAATCGGGTAAAAGGTTTGCAAAAGAACTTTATGCAGTGTATCTTTATGATAATTATTTAGTCAATACACAACAAACTTAGAATTTATATATATAATATGATTTGAAAATACAAATCAGTCAGTTCTTCGACCGATGATATTTTCAGATGTATAATGTAAAATGATCATGTCTTACGGTCATCATAGATAAAAATAGAATAATTTGAATCAAAAAGGTTTTAACTTAATCATCCTTTTTATTGAAACTCCTTCTTCCAAATCCTTACATGTTTCAGTACATGTGCGTACCTCTTTAAAAGGTCTTTAAATCTATGAAAGAATATATTACAATTTAGTAATTAATATGTTTAACAAAAACAGTTCAGAGGGAAACCAAAAATGAAAAATTGTTGTATAAAAATACCTGTAGTAGATTAGATTTGTAAAATTCAAACATTGAAATTTTGGAGTGAACATCACATTTTAAAGTGTCATAACAAATCAGTTGTTTTTGAGAAACACTATGTTTTAATTGTCAAAATTTAAAATTTGTCATTATTTTCATTAAAATATGAAAGTCTCACATGATAAATTAAGCCTTTTGTTAGTTTAATACTACATTTTTTAAAATAAAATTGGTCGTAGTTGAAAAGGACAAACATGGAATGACAAGTAGTAAATATATAAAGATTGGTATATAGTGAACGTCAATGAGACTGAGACTTATTTTCATTGAAAATAACTGATGATGAAGCGCGAAATTTAAGGTGAGAGAAAAGATTATTTTAGAATTATTTTATAATATTTTGATAAATTTTTTTAATATTTAAAGTTTTAGATTGTAGATTAACCAAAATATTACAAAATTAATTTATGAAAATAGATTCAATGATTCGGCGTTGGTATGTATTTTTTTTGTAGCTAAAATTTTAATGTTCTTAAAGTCAAAATCAAAATAATTATCAAAATTCCACAAATGTTGTGACAAATCTGTGTTCTGATTACCATTTTTACAATCTCTTTTGTGTTCAGCAATTCTGCTTTTTAACTTTCGGCCAGTTTCACCTAAATAAATTTTTAGGCTACATTTACATTTAATTTGATAAATAACACCAGGTTAATCTTCAATGAAATCATTGTCTTTCTTTTTAATAAATGATTTTCTAGAGAATTGGAATTTTTAAAGTAAACATTTATGTTAAATTTTTTTAAAGAATTTCTTAGTATTTCAGATAGACCTTGGATGTAGGGTATTGTAACATTAAATTTAAGCTTATTGTGAGTGTCTTTCTATTTATTTAATTTATTTATGTTGATACGAGTACTAGTGTTATAAATCTCATGAATTTGTTCAGCAATATTGTCATTAATTAAATCAAGTAGATAATTGTTCTGTATCAAAGTAGTTTTTAATCAATCTAAATTTTCTTTTTTAAATTCAATGTCACTTAATTCAACACACCTGTCTACTAAACCTCTAATCAAACCAATTTTGTGACAAAATGAATTATGTGAATTAGAATTTAGATATCTTCGGGACTAAGAATTTTTTTTTTACCAATTTATTAATAATTTTCTATTTGAAGTTTTTATGATTTCTAGATCTAGATAATTAATGACATTGCTTGTTTCAGATTCATAAGTAAATTGTACAGAATCCTTGATACTATTAAAGACTTTTAAAAAAACTTTAATTTTATTAGTTGGAATAATGGTTAAAATATCATCAACGTATCTTCTATATACATAGATACCATTAAGAACCATTCTGTTGGTAATTAGTAATTCGTTTTTTGTTATTTTTGTTAAATTGTGATTTTGAATAAGTTTTTTTGTGATAAAATCAAGAGCAAGATCTATTGGGATACTGTCTAACATTGATACAACATCTAAAGAGATTATTGAATAATTTTTTGGAACAATTATATTTTTAATTGTATCTTTTAATTTCCAAATATTTTTAGCAAAGGTGCTATTGTTGATAACTACTGGTTTTAAAGTGTTAGAGATATATTAAGATAATTTTTAAGTAAGAGAATCAACTGTGGAAACAATCAATCTCCAACTTGAATTAGTTTGTAGACTTTTGGGAAAGCATAAGCTTTTGCTACAACACTATTGTGAGTTTTTAACCGGTATGCACATTGATCATTAATTAGTCTTTTATTTTCGCATCGAGAAACTATGCGGTTGCATTTTTTTTCTAAAGTTGGAACCATACTTGCTTCTATGTTTTTGTACAAAATATTATTTTTAAGAATGTTTTTCACAGTGATATGATATTTATTTCTATTAGCTGCAACAGTTAAGTTGCCTTTATTAGCGTTCAAAAAAATTAAATCTTTATGTTTCTTTTTTGAAATTTTTTCACTGACAGAACGGATTTTTCTAAATTTTTGAATTTTTTATTATTGGTGTAATTTAAATCTATGTTGGTGAAAGTTTTTTGTATATTAAATTTCATATCATCTTCTTGAATGGTTTTAATTGAATGTTTGATGTTTGCAATCAAACTGTTTATGGGAATATTGTCTGCTTTTATAGAAACTCCAAATTTGATTCCCAATGCCAAAGTTTCAGCAACATCATCAGGGATCTTAGCATTTGATAAATTTTTAAAACATTTATTTAATCTAAATTCAGAGATTCCTTTATTATAAGCTAAAGACCTGCTTTTAAGTAAATTACATTTTTTAATAAATTCATTTCTTTTTGAAATTTTCAATTTTTGAAAGTTTAATTCATGTGAGTTCAAAAACTTATTTATAGAACCATCAGATATAGTTCTTGAGAAACGATATTTTAAATAGTTGGACATTTAGTTTGGAAGTTTAATTTGGTTTTTTGGAATTTTATTCCCATTTTTATTGACTAAAGTAACAAAAGTCTTATTTCATTATTTAAGACTTCCATATTTTGTTCAAATAATGGAAAATTTTACATATTTGACAATTAAAAACGTAAGTGGTTTGTTAAAAACAACTGATTTGTTATGACTCTTAACAAGGTGGATGTTCACTCCAAAATTTTAAAGTTTGATTTTTCAAACCAATCAATTTCATGTATTTTTTTACAAACCTTTTTTTTCTTTTTCCTCTGAACTGTTTTTGTTAACCTATTCATTACTATTTTTTAATATAATGTTTAATAGATTTGAAGACCTTTGAAAAAGGTACGCACATGTACCGAAGCTTGTAAGGATTTCGAAAAGGAGTTTTAATAAAAACGATGATTGAGTTAAAATCTAATTTTTGACTCAAATTATTCTATTTTTATTCATGATGACCGTCAGGCATAATAAATTACATTTCATAGTCACAAATGTTCTACAAGTCTTCTTTTAGTTTTTTTTACGTATCTCGCGTCTTTTGGCGTGATATTGGAATGTTCGATTTTCGCATATGAATTTCGGTGAATAAATTAAAATGAGGATTTTTGTCAAAGAATATTCCGAAAAAATTTTGTAGAAATTTTCAAACTCTGAAATCAATATTTCGCGTCTTTTGGCTCAAAATTTGAATCGTCAACTTTTTAAAAAGTATTTTCGATGAATAAAAGCAAACTGACAAGTCTCACCGAAAAATTGGTTGAATGAATTTTGGAGTAATTTTTAAAAGCTGCAATTCCTTCATAAAATTCTTTTTCGTATCTCACGCCGTTTGGTTTGAAATTTGAATTTTTGATATTCTCTATAATACTTTTGATAAATAAAATCAAAATGACAAGTCTTATCAAAAAATAGATCAAAAAATAAAGACTTTTGTTCGTACGTTCCATCGTTTGGTTCAACATTTGAATTTTACCATAGTATTTAAAATAAATGAAACCAAAATAAAGAGTACTATCAAAAAATGTTTAATAACAATTTTGTGAGACTTTTGAAAAGCTACAATTGCTGTTAAAGATTTTTTTTCGTATCTCACGACGTTTAGCTCAAAATTGGAATTTTTAATTTTTTTCATAATATTTTCGATAAATAAAAGCGAAATGATAATTCCTATCGAAAAATATTTTTTGAAAATTTTTTTAGACTTTTTAAAAGCTACAATTACTTTCTAAATCCTTTTTCTATATTTTCTGTCGTTTTGCTTATAATTTAAATTTTCGATTTTTCATAGTATTTTTTAAAGGAAAAAACAAAAAATCAAGTCTTATTAAAAAATGGTTTGAAAAAAAACTGTAGGTCTTTTAAAAAGATACAATTCTTCTGCAGAACTTTTCAACTTATCTATCGTCGTTTGACATGAAATTAGAATTTTTGCCTTTTTCATAAATTAAAAAAAATCAAGTCCTAATGAAAAATGGTTTACACAAAAATTGTAGATATTTTGAAGGGCTTTCATTGCCCTTTCATCCTTCTTTTACGTGTCTGTCTATGTTTGGCGTAAGAACAGAATATTCGATTTTTGGATAGCATTTTCGATAGATAAAACCATGACCGTTGGTCAAGGAATACTGGTTAACGAACTCGTTCTTTCTTTTAGGACCCAGAAGTAAAAAAAAAATAGTTACCAAATTGCCAAAAGTAGCAATTATTGGTAATTTTTAGAGCTGGAAAAGGATTAAGATCTGAGAGAGCGTCCACTTTCCCTTTTTCATCTAGAAAAATTACCATTTAAAATTTTAGAAAATTCGTTTAAACATTATTTTTTTTTATAAAAATAATCAACTGTTATATATGGATATTAATCAATATTTAGTGAAATTTATTGAAACAATTCAAATCTATGAACAATGAACATTAATGAAATCTTTGATCGATTCATATTTCTTCCAGTATAATACATTTCTTATATTATTAAGTCCTGAAATTTTATCATAAAAATAAATTTGATTATTTTTCTGTTTGTTTAGAAAAATATAAAAGCTTTTATTAGAAATGTATTGAAGTGAGTATAAAGTGAATATAATGCTATGGGAAAACCGAAAGGTCGAAATAAATCAGTTATTAAAAAAAAAATGTTTATTTTTGTATTGCTTAGTCAGTTCGGAAAGATAGTTATAAAGTTGCCGGAAGTAGCAAATATCGCTAATTTTAAGATCTGGGAAATGGTTAGGATGTGACAGAACATCTTTTTTCCCTCTTTGAAATAAAAAAATTACTACTTTAAATAAGAAGAAATTTAATAACCAATTATCATTTTTGGATGAAACAAAAGTTATTTAACATATTATTATTTCAATGTTAATTATAACAATTTAATGAATTTCACAATTGAATATTTTAGGAAAATCAAGTGATAAATATAAAAATCAATCAATAATTAGTGAAATTCATTAAAATAATTCCATTCTATTAATATTTAACATTACTAAAATCTTTGCTCGTTTCACAATGTTTTTTATTTACATCTCCATTATTATTTAGTTCCAAAATTTGACTTAAAAAAATTGATAACATTTTTTTAATCGGTTTTTTATTTTTTACGAAAATACAAATGTTTGAACAACCCCCCGCCCCTCGATTGATATTTAAGTTTTGTATTAAAAAGTAGGTTTTTAAAAATGTTTTGATTAATTCACATTAAAATTTGAAAATTTCATTAGAGTCAACACTTACAAATTCACAACAGTCATTTCTTGACTAATAATATGATGTTCTTAATTCAAATTCTGTAAACCAATTTTTTTTCATACAAAAATATTGCTGGATATGATTTGAGATTCGTTTATATTAATGATAAAAGATTTATCTAAATATAAATAATATTAACGAAATGTTATTCCTGCTACAGGCAAGTGATTAAGGAGGAATAAATTTGAATGGCTTAAAGAGCGATACGAGTTTCAAGAGAATTAAATAGAGCCTGAAGGTACGCAACCCGATTAGCACCGCTCACTGCATGTAATGCACCTGCTTCAAGTCAGTTTTCTGTTGTTCTGTTTTCTTATAGGTTTCAACTTAAATCAGAAAAACATTTATTTTCTTGTCGAATATGCGCACCAAAAAGAAGTCATATGTTTGCAATTTTTTGCCTTTTATGTTCCACCATAACTTTGGATTGGATTAATATATTGAAATTTTTTTATTTCTTAATATTGGTATCAGCAGTCTGAGTGAAACAGGCATGTGAAGATTCGCGTTTTTCAGTTACAGCCAATTACAACCGCGAAATGGTATTGTAAACTGGGGCTAAACTGTGCATGTGGGAGAAAGTGGCACACCCTTGATTCTGCATTTCTTAACGCGATGTTTTGCTTTTTCTGGGTAAAAATTAAAGAGGTTTGCTACTAACGATTATTAAACTTTACCTGTTTAACTAGAAGAAGCAATATTGCATTTAAAATGCTGAATTACGGGTGCACCGCTTTCGCTCACAAAGGCGCCGCTTAGCCCTAGTTTGCAGTACATTAAAAACTGATTTTTTGGACTAGTATTGAATGTCTCGGTAAAGTATTAAATGATTACCATGCGAAATTTTAGAATCAATGAAAAACCAGTTAAATATTAATTGTGTAGGGTAGAGTAGGATCACATTCCTACTCCCTTTACAGTAGCCCTTCTCTTTATTACGCCCTATATACCTACCCTGATAAGTAAAAAAGGGGCAAAAAAGGTGGTAAGGCGTTTGTAAAAGAAGCGATATTAGGAAGGTAGAAAAAATTAGTCAAAGCAGGTGCCATGTGCATACAAAAAAGAATTTTGCAAACTTTATTTTAGGACATTAATTACGTTGTTCAAATCTATAAACTTATTCTATCACTCCCCCGCCCCGCTCACTTTTCTTAGCAATGTCAATAACAACCTTTAGGAACGGTCTATAACGTCTTCTAATAGTTGTCAATAATAGGCCTTAGCAACGATCAATAAAACTCCCTAGAAACAAATAATAACAACCTTTGTCAACAATCAACATGAACTATTAGAAATGCTCAATATCATCTCCTAGCAACGGCCAATTAGAACCCTCATCAATTGCTAATAACAATTATTAGCAAAGAACAATAACAACCTTTAGCAACGATGGATACAACTTCCTAGAAGTGGACAAGAAACAAACCTTAGCGACGTTTAAAAACAACCTTTTACAACAGTCAAGAATATCTCATAACAACGGTTAATAACAATCCTTAGAAACAGCTACTAATACCACTTAACAACGATCAGTAACAAGCTTTAGCAAAGGTCAATACCAACCGGTAACAGCGATTAATTTAACTTCCTAGCAAAAATCAATAATATCCTTAAGCAGCGGCTAACAACATCCCATAGCAACGGCCAGTAACAAACATCAGCAACGATCGATACCCAACCTTGGCAATGGACAATTAAACTACAAAGAAATTTTGAAAACCAACTCTTAGCAACGCTTAGTAACATCTCCTGGCAACGGTCAATAACATCCCTTAGGAACGGCTTATAACAATCCTTAAAAACGGTCGATACAACGACCTAGAATCGGACAGTAACAAA
>JAUELO010000235.1:3073504-3085318 GCA_032357855.1 Amphibolips quercusostensackenii | reverse complement strand
TAATTCTCTCTTTTTATCATTTCCAATTAATTAGCCTATTTTTAAGTGCTTTTTTGAAACAAAAATTCATGATTGGTTTCGAATATCAAAACTGTACGCATCACTCCAGAGGTAAGTTTCAGAAATCTATTAAAATTTTTTAAATCGATATTTCCTTTTTCTACAAAGTTCAAAGCTGTCCCCATCCCATTATCGAGGAGTCAAAATCATGATTGGGTACTGCAAATTACAATACTGAGCAAGGGAATTCAGAAAGGAAATAAATAATGGGAATGGTCCTAATAATTCGTTCAATTCAAAATCAAATGGGAAAGACACACAGAATATTACATTACAGCAGTAACTCAATAATAATAATAATAATCCAATGAAGGAAAAGTCCAATTAATGCACCCAAAATAGAGTAATTAATTAAAGGGTTGCAGTACAAAACTAGATAAGGGGCCGTACTTAAATTACGTAACAGCTCAAGGGGTGGAGGAGGGTCAGACGCTCTGTGTAAATTTGTTACGGTTCCATTGCTAAAGAGGGGAAGGGTCTTAAGAGGGCCAATAATCCATTACGTTATTGAAGTACAGTCCCTCACCAACATTTTTTCCAATAATGGACTTTTTGCATAATAAATTCATAAAAAATCAAATTCATGTTGCTTTAAAAGGATTTGTAAGGAATTTCAATTTTAATATAGTAAGAAAAAGATTTGTATGTAATTCAAAAACAGATAACTGACTCTCTGTACTTCTTTTTTTTAATTGCCTAACTTCTCACCTAAAGTGTAAGAAGCCAGCGGGGTACCTTTTTTCATGGGATAGTCCTCGTCTTTCCTTAGCAAAATTTTGGAAGCACATTCTGCGGAAAGACGATGACTCCCATGAAAAAAGGTACGCCGCTGTCTTGTAACACTTGCTTTCCAATATAAAAAACTGTCTTTGAATATCGCAATTTGCGCGAAAAAAAATAAGGACATACTTGTTTCAAATTGTAAATAGTTACAGATAGTTCAACTAAATATCTCTAATTTAAATCACTTTATTATCTTTATTAGAACTGAAGATAGTATAGTTGTATATTTATGCCCAAAAAACGAATTAT
The DNA here is from genome assembly GCA_032357855.1 of Amphibolips quercusostensackenii. Classification (NCBI taxonomy): domain Eukaryota; kingdom Metazoa; phylum Arthropoda; class Insecta; order Hymenoptera; family Cynipidae; genus Amphibolips; species Amphibolips quercusostensackenii. Next base: position 3,084,226 of record JAUELO010000235.1, on the reverse strand, counting down.
TTGTCATATTCTGCAAATTTTTCACGGCAATTTGTTGAGAAATAGTTGAAGTACCACCATGAATTTGTTCACATTTTTCCTAATATTTTCTCAATACAAAACTATGCTCCAAAGTTCGCTGACATTATAAGTTGTCAAATTTCTTTACTTTTAATCAGATTTTCGGGTCTGTAAGCTATAAAACTTATTCTTGGCACATTCATTTCAGGCTCATTAATGTACAACATTTTGACCATTAAAATGATTTTTCATTTGTTGAGTTACCATTTTTCTTCACTCACTTTCTTAACGTCAAAGCGAGAGGATTCGAATTTTCTCGCTGATAGTACGGTGCTTACTCTATAAGATGGTCATATTGTCAATTAAAAAAAAATACATGTAAAAAGAGACAATTAACTACATAATTAAATTTCCTTCTGGGAATATATAGAAGGCGGGAGGAAATGAAGAGGACAAAAACCTAGTTTAAGTTGGGTAAAGTTTCAATAGAAATATCGAACTTTTATCACTCTTTAATGAGTATTTTAATGCACATTGAAAAGAGCTGAAAATTATTAGAACATTTTTATAAAGTTTAAGTATTAACTCACCACCCCAGCAGGAATGTCCGTAGCTCAGACAAGAACCTGAAACTCAAATAGAAATTAATTATTAAATATTTTTCCATACAATAAATACAGATTATTTATTTTCTTCCCTATCTCTTTTCTCGCACTTTTTTGTTTTAACCCGAATTTATATTATATTGCATTTTCAGAAAGATTTATAGAAAAGGTATAAGAAAATAGAGCCTAAAAAAATAAAAAGTAAAAGCAAAAATAATGTAAGGAAACTTAAAAATTATGTAGGTCCTTTGTGGGGATTATTCAATATTTGTTATAGGCTCTTTTTCTTTAGAAAAGCGAAGCGCTTTTCCTTGTTCGACTTTATTCGACTAAATCAACAGGTGCCCGCGGGGGCATTGGCGCATTTGAAAAATTCATATTGTATTATATGAATGTAAAAGTTTATTTCTATTTCCATTTTTCGTATTCTTATTTTTTGTGGCGGTATTTAGTTTTTAATTCAGTTGAAAATATTTAAAATAATATAGTGACTCTATGAAAAATTAAATCAGAGTTTATAAATCAAGTGAATTTATGTTTTTAATTTTCACTGCATAAATATTATTTAGTTAATCAAACTGATAAATCAAATTTTTATCAAAAAATTGAAACTGTATAGTTACAACTTAAAATAATCTCCCTGAAATAAATAAAAATTTTATTCACAGAATATTCTATTAACATGAAAAATATCTTTTTTGTTTATTACAATTGTAGGAAAGCGAAGAATTTGTTCAACTGGAACTGTTAAAAATTTTTTATTTAAAACAAATTTGCAGGGCTGTGCAAAAAGCTCAGAAGCTCAGTCCGGGTCGGGCTCGACTATACTGAAACTGTCGAGAACCCAAAAAATGCGAGTACCCGTTTGGTTTCGAAAACCCGAAACTGGTCGGGTATTCGAATTATTCCTACTCGAAAATTTCGAGAACCCAACCTGCCTCGGGCTCTCGACTCCAACCGGGTACTCAAAATTTTCTAGAACCCGACACGACTCGAGTACTCGCAAATTTCTACAACCCGACCTGTCTCGGGTTTTTAAAGCCAATCGGGTACTCAAAATTTTGGAGTATTCGAACAGTTTCGGGTTCACGTAGATTTAGTGTATTCGAATTACTTCAATTTTGAAAGTTTTGAGTACTCAAATTATTTCGGGCCCTCGAAATTTTTAAGAACCCAAAATGCATTTATATTCCCTGAATTCCTTGCACTATTTTGAAGTCCTTGAAATTCTCTTAATTAACTGGATTCAGCGAATTCTAGCAATTCACGGAATTCAAGAAATTCACGAAATTTAAATAATTCAAGGAAATTGCAGAATTCGCTTAATTCACGAAATTCCTCAAATTTCGCAAATTTCTAGATATCCGTGAATTCCTTGAATTCTGTGAATTCTGTGAACTCCTTGAATTCTGTGAATTCTGTGAACTCCTTGAATTCTGTGAATTCTGTGAACTCCTTGAATTCTGTAAATTCCGTTTTATCGATCTTCAAAATATCTAGGTGCGCTTTTCCGTTTTTAAGACCTATTTTGAAGCCAAAACTTTATTTATCAATCTACTGCAATTGTTATAAGCAAATTAAGTCTTCGATCGAAAAAACAAAAATACATTTGTGTTTGTCTCAGAAATATCTAGGTGCGCCTGTTTTAAACCATTTTTTAAACAATTAATTCATTTTTTCATAATTTAAAATTTTATAGCTTTGGATTTTGCGATTAATTATAAACAAACACAGCCACCGCTCAAAGAACTAAAAACACCATTGGATACTTAGCTCGTTCATAATTATTTGCAAAAGCTCTAAATCCGTAGCTATTAAATTTGAAATTATAAAAAAATGATTTAATTGTTTGAAAAATGGTTAAAAAAAAGGCGCTTCTAGATATTTCTAATATAAATCCAAAGGTGTTTTTAATTTTTCAATCAAACATATAGTTTTTTTATAACAATTTCAGATCATTGAAAGATAATATTGATAGATATTTCGGATACGCATATAAAGGTGTTTTTGATTTTTGTCTTTAGCTCCAGAAAATAATAACTCTTCACGATTTAAAGAAACAAATCGTTTAAATAAATTAAAATTATTTAAATAGTTACCCAATATATTGAAAAAGAAATGTTAATCTTGAAATTCATCAGCAGTATCATTTATCCCGAAATCAATAGCGCTTGAAGATTTACAGCAGGAAAATTGTTTAAACAAATAATAATTGTTCAAAGAATTTCGACTTAGTTTAAAAAATGCTTGGAAACTTGCCAGTTATTAAATAATGATAATTCATGTCAAGAAAGTTCCAAAAAATACAATCTTCAACATGAATTTTGTATAAAACTGCTATTTGCATTTTTTGGGGCAATTCTGGACACAATACAAGGAAATTGGAGAGGTAAAAATAAAATGCGTTTGGGTGAAAATTATTTCTTGAACATTTCTTCAGAAGTAACTAAACTTTAATTCACAGTGTGTTATTAACAAGTACTTCCTTCCCCCTTTTTTCGAAAACCGAGCTTTTCTCATTTGAAATAATTTTACGAAAACAGGTATCTTTATTCCTTTAATTTTTGGCAGAATCCTTAATTTTTTTCACAAATTGTACCTGTTTTAGACCAGTTGTTTAAAGTGCTTTTAGTTCGGTTAGGAAACAATTTATAAGAGTGTCACTGCTCTCCTGAATTAATTTTCTTTTTCGATTTCAATTAAAAATGTTTTACTGTAATTCAATGGGATGTTTTTTAGAGCTTATTAGGGGAAATCATGTGAAAATGAGTTGCACTATAAATTATAATTTCCGCTCTGACTCAGAATAAGATTGGAATCTGCGCTTGGTTAACGGACCAGAAGATAGAGTAACATTTTTTGTTTCCCGTGCAGATTCTACGTTTGCAATATTTTTCTAAAATTTTCAATTTCACTTCATTCTACAATCTCATCATTTATCTATATTGTGAAAAAACTTTAAATTTTCTTTTGAAATATTAAAAAATTATGAAAACGTTTCTAAAATATTATTTATTAGTTCTTAAATTGAAAATACGTTTTAAAATAAGAAGCTACAATTCATCGTTGAAAGTTTTTTCTGCATCTCACGTCGTTCGGCTCAAAATTCGAATGTTTTTTTTTATGTTATTTTCGATAAATAAAATTGAAATGTCAAGTCCTACCAAAAAATAGTTTAGAAAATGTTATATGACTTTTCGAAAGCTAGTATTTCGCAGTATTTTCAAAAAATAAAATCAAAATATCAAGTCTTATCAAGAAATAATTGTCAAAAAAATTGTAGGTCTTTATAAACGCTGCAATTCTTCTCTGAAACTTTTTTACTTTCCTCTCGTCGTTTGGCTCAAAATTAGAAATTTCGAATCATTCAATTTTGATGCATTAAAAAAAACACGAGACCTATCAAAAAATAGTTTGAACAAGAATTTTATATATTTCAAAGGGCTTTAATTCTTTTCTTATTTTTTTTTTACGTATTATTTGTTTTTTGGCGTGAAAATAGAATATTCATCTTTTGAAAAGCATTTTCGATGGATAAAACCATAACCGCTGGTCAAAGAATGCTGGTTAACGAAATTGTTCTTTCTTTTAGGACCTTAAAAAAGTCTGCCAAAGCTCGAACTGATCCGTTCATTTTTTCAGGAGCGTGTTTACAGACGGACAGACAGACAGACGTCGTCGTCAAAACTTGATTTTCGGCTTCAGGAGGTCTTAAAACGTGGAGATTTGTTGAAAAACTGTGCTTTCAAATTTCTGACAAATCTAATACTTCCTCAGATGAGAATGTAAAGAAATAAATAATATAAAACTCCTTACTTTTTAAAAAAATTTCCTGTTGATGTGAAAAATCAAATTTCAAAACGTTTTACCAAAATTTTACTTGAATCAGGGATGCAATTATGTAATTTCATTTCATTTTAATTTAACTTTCACGTGAATTTCAAGTTCACCCTACTTTAGTCATACACAACAGATGTCAATTTGGTTTACAAAAACTCAAGTGAGGTGAATTTGAAATTCGCGTCACTTTAATTTTTTTTCGAAATTCACAGCAGATGCCAATTTTTTCGGACAAAATACTAAGTGAAATGAAATTACATAATCGTGTCCCTGAAGTTCAGAAATTCAAAAATTAAAGGAAGGTGGTCAAGAAAAGATGCTTTTAGGTCGAGAATCAAAAAAAAGATTTTGTAAGGGTTTTCGTTTTGGAATTTCACCTACCTGCAGCGCATCCAGCGAAGCAAAAAACTATCAGGAACAGAAAGGACCATGTCAGGCTATATGAATTCTTCGTTAAAACCATCCCTTGAATTCTTCGCATGTTTCGTTCTAATAAACTCCTCCTGAAATAATATTATTTTTTGACATTAGACTACGCATAACATATTTATAATTTGTTTATAAATTCTAAATAATCTAAAACTTACATACATAGAAATATACATCAAAGAATAAAACAAAAAAACTATAAATAAAGTAATAAAATATATGCTACAAATATAAAGGAATCTAAAATGATAATCTCCTTTCGGGTGTTTCTACACTTTTACGATAATATGCGGACATTTACTTTTACAGTCAGTTTTAATAGTCAAGAAAATAAAGTCAGTTTAGATATTCCTGTAATAATGCTCAAATTAACTTTTTGTGTAGTTTGCGATTACAATTATATGTTCGCGAATTGTATACTTCTTTTAAATATTTAATAATGCATATGTAGGTCTTTTGAACTGTGTATTGAAGTCACAGAAAAATGTGTACTTTGGAGACCTTTTCTACTCACTTTGTAGACTCAGAAAATATTCCCGGGAGTATCAAACTGACGGTATTCTTTGAAATGGCTGATTAGATCAATAGGGATCACAAAAAGTATTATACAGGAAGTAATGCGACGTTTCTTTGATCTAAAATTTATGATTCATGTAGGTTGAGGAATATTTTATTCAAAAAAATAGAGAACATGCAGTTTTCTTTTAATTCTTGATTTTAAAAAAATTTACAAAGAATCTTTCTAAATATAATTATTACAAACAAAAATTAGTACCATACAAAACTCAGGAATCACAGCGGTCTTCAAAGTAAAAGACAAAATTTCTAGTCATTTTTATGTTTAAAAAAAATTTTTGTATAACTTTAAAAAATTGATCAAACACTTTGGCATTATTTACTGATAAAAATAAGTAAAAAAAAAATTGAGAAGCTCAAAGATTGCAAAACAGATTCTAAAATGTTCCCGCTGGGCGGGCACATTCTCCACGCACGCAGTGCGCGCGGCTCGCAAGTTTGAGCGCGCCTAGAGCGTGCGTCTGTTGGATCTCGCGCTTCGCGTTCGATCTTTGTGCTTCCTTCGAATTTGTGCACAGATCTTTCAAAATTGAAGGTCAAGCATCGATAACTGTAATTTTATGCCTGTGAATTCTCTTTCGGCTTTAACCAACACATCCTTATCACGCATCTCGTGCTTCGCACTCGATTTTGTCCAAAGTGCGAACTTTTCTACATTAGGTTCAACTCTATTATATTAAATGAATATCATAATTATTTATATTTCTCAATGCAGGGCTGCTTACTCAGATATTGCAAAATAATGTACAAATTTTATTTTTTCATGATTACTTTAGTATTCTTTTCTTATTTTCCATTAATTTTTATTCTTCATTACCCTAAAAAATGTATCATTTCGACAAATTTATATTATAACAATTCATAATATGCATTGATATTAAAACAGATGTTTTTCTATTGTCTTATTTTTATAATACAAAAAAGTTTACATCAAATAAAAAAAAACAATTATTTTAATTATGATTCTATTTCACTTTGTGTCGTTGTCCAAAAACTTAATTTGTAGCTCTGTTTTGGGTGAGCAACTTTTTTTTATTAATTTTTCCATATTGTCGTTTGTCCGAAAATTAAATTTTTTTATTTTTACTTTTTACGATTAAAATGAAAACTATGCGCCCCATCAAAAAATGATTCTTAACAAATTTATGAAACTTTTCTGGATGTGAAACTTTTGCTTATTAATTTTTTTTTCGTACCCTTTGTCGTTTTTCCATAAACTTATTTTATTTTTTATTTTTGATGTTATTTTTTACAATTAAAACAAAAACTACACATCCTGTCAAAAAATGAATCATAACAAATTTGTAGCTTTTTTGGAAAAAAACTTTTGTCGATTTATTTTTTTCGTAGCTTGTGTCATTTGTGCAGAAATTAAATTTTTTTATTCTTAATATTGTTTTTTACGAGTAAAACAAAAACTGGGCTTTATATCAAAAAGTGTTTGTTCGAAAATTTGTAGATCTTATTTGGGTGCATAATTTTTGTCAATCCATCTTTTTTCGCATCTTGCACAGTTTAACCGCAAAATAGATTTTTCATAATTTTTTGTTCTATCAAAATTTGAATTTGCGATTTTTCATCAAAATTCAAAAAGTTGTTATAACAATCTTGTAGGACTTTTGAAAAAACAACATATTTCTTGTCTTGACTTTTTTTCATATGGTGCTTTGTTTCGTTTAAAATTTTTATTTTCGATTTTTTTAAATTTTGAAAATATTGTAACTCTGATCATTTTTTTAAATAAAAATATGTCGTAAGAATAAATTGGCCGACTTTTCAAGTAATATAAATAGCCATAAGTAGAATTCATAAATCATTTTAAAAAGTCTCAAAAATTTTCAAAATGCTCTGACTCTTTGAATTTATATTCAAAATAGCTGTTGAGATAACTCGTCCTTTCTTTCTACACCCTTAAAAATTGTGCCAAAGCACAATACCATCCGAATAGTCTTTCAAAAGCTATCCGGTATAAAGACGATAACAGCGACGACAGACACCGACATGAAATCTATTTTTTTTTTTATTCAAGGGGCCTGAAAACGTCGACATTTGATGGAATCCGCAGAAGTCATTTTTCATACAAAATCAATACCCTCTCATTGAGATGTAAATGTGAAAATAAAATTTAAAAATGCACATATTTGAAATATTAAAAAAATGTGTTTTCAACATTAAATATATTTTCATTTCAGATTTTAGTTAATTTTTTTCCAGTGTATTACTTTCACTATGCAACTATGAATCATGCAAAGTATTTTTCTAACTAGGTACGAAAGAAATAATTTAAAAACACATAAATTAGTATTTGAAGAACCTACTTTCTTCTGTTTTTGATTCCTTACACTTCAAAGTTTTTTTTAAATAAATTTTTATCAGTTAAAAGCTCTTAGTTGTATAGGACGTTTTTTAATGTCAGATTGACAATTCAACTACTTGGTCTTTATCACAAATTAATTTTTTGGTTCTAGATTCATCATTTAAGTTGAAAATTTATCTCTTTGGTTAAAAATTTAATCATTTGGCTAAGAAATTTGTCTGTTTTTGTAGAAATTTTATATTTTTTGTTTGAAAATTTAACTGTTTGGTTGAAATTTAATTTTCTTTGGTTGAGGATTTAACTATTTTGTTGAAATTTTTTTGTGTGGAAATTCTTCATATTAGTTAAAAATTTATTTTTTTAAAGTAATTCTTTTAATTCAAAATTTACGTATTTTATTTTTTGTTTAAAAATTTGACTTTTTTGATAGAAATGTTATCTATTTTATTTAAAAATGAGACCATTTGGTTGAAAATTATTCTGTTTTCTTTGAAGATTCCACTATTTTATTGAAAAATCGACTTTTTTGGTTGAATTTAACTGCTTTTGATTTAGGATTTAAATATTTTTTGGTAGAAAATTTCATTACTTGGTTTGGAGTTAAACTACTTTATTCAAAATTCATTTATTTGTTTAAGGAATTCACATTTTAGTGGAAAATTCATCTCTTTAATTAAATTTGTTTTAAACTTAAATTTTTTAACTGAACATTTAACTACTCTGTTCATAAGTTAAGAAAAGTGGATAAAAATTATGTAAGAAGAAAGGTGAGTAAGGGATAGATTTTGAGTTACAATTTTTAAATTTCAGATATTTTAAGAGATTTTCTAAATGTAATGAGATAAAAAAGGGAAAATGAAAAAAGGGGGACGAATTGTGATACCTAAAATCTATTTTCTACTTCATATATATGAGTTACATATTTTTAGAAAAATAATTTAAAAATTTTCAAAAACAATAGGAAATTTTTGAAATTTGTTTAATCAGAATATATTTAAAAATTGTACTAATTAAAAACGAGCGTTGCATTGAATCGTATAGATTGATTTAATGCTTGATTCCAATAAAATGTTTCTTTTTATAGAAAAAAAGTAATTTATAAGTTTCAACTTTAATAAGTATTAAAATTGCGAAATTGTCATTTAAAAAAAAACGTATATTATAGAATTTTCTCAAAAATGAAACTGGAAAATTATCACTTTAAATAAACTAAAACTAGAATGAAAACACTGATCACCTTGTAATTTTTTGGATGAAATTCACTTCTTTACCACTTTTTAAACACGCTATATTTGTTGGCGTTGGATTTGAATTCCTTGGTCAACAAAGACGAAGGGTTCGTACCTGTACTCAAGTTGGTATCGTGGTAGGAACGCTTTTATATACCAAGGGATGGTGGTGGGGTGGTCCAAGCGCGGTAGAAAATGCGCACCTGCGTTGGTGGATTGTTAGATTGAACGTCAGAAAAACAAAAAATATTCCAAGATTTATTTTAAATTTATTTTTAAATTCCCAACCTCATTATTTATTAACGTGGGATGATTCATTTTATAACGTAAAAAAATGGTTTTCGAAACTGACTACGCATACTAGCATAAGAAACCGTCCATAAACTGCGTTACCATCTTCAGGGGGGGGGACGAACTTAGTTAGCATTTAATGCGTCTCCTGATGATAAATTTCAAAGAATTCTTATTTTCACATTCGCATCAGAGAACATATTAGATTTGTGTAAAATTTGACACCCCCTCCCCATTTTTGTCAAATGTCCACGTTTTGAAGCCCCCTGAACCAAAAAAAAAGTTTTTACGAATGTGTTTGTCTGTCTGCATGTCTGTATGTATTGTATATGTATGTCTGTATGTATGTCGTATGTCTGCATGTATGTCTGCATGTATTTCTTTGTGAATATCTATATGTCTGTCTGTATGTATGCCTGTTTATCTGTATGTCTGTCTGTCTTTCTATGAGCACGATAACTTTCGAAAAAATTAACGGATTGGATTGGCCTTTGGTATACTCTTTTAGTGTCTCAAATTAAAGGTCAAGTTCGTTAGCCAAACGTTTTGGATAAAAATGTTAAAAGTGAGCACATTTTGAAAATTTTTAAGACCACAAATTTTGACTGCACAAAAAATAATATCAAGAATTCCATTTTTCGGTCAAACTATACAAGATGCGAAAGAGGATAAAATAACAAAAATGGTGTATTTAAAAAAGATCTCCAAAATGCTTACAGAAAAGTTTTTGATAAAACGCGTAGTTTTTGTTTTATTCTTGAAAAACTGCATTGAAAAGAGAAAAATAGAATTTTTAGGCAAATGACACAAAATACAAAAAAAATATAGATAAAGTTTGTTAAGCCAAAAAAGAGCTACAAATTTGTTATTAATCATTTTTGATAGGATGCGTAGTTTTTGTTCTGATCGTGATAAAAATAATATTACAAGTGAAAAAATTTAATTTTCGGAAAAACGACGCAAGGTACGACAAAAAATAAATTATCAAACAGTATACGCTCAAATAAGATCTAAAAATTTGTTAGCGATCACTTTTTGATAGGACGCGTGGTTTAAAATCCACTTTTTTAAAATCTATTTTCTTTAAATTTTTTTTGGTGAAAATTAATTTTTCAACTAAAAATTTAATTATTTCATGTTTGGTTGAAAATTTATCTTCTTCAATTTAAACTTCAATTATTTGTTTGAAAATTCCTCTATTTTGTTGAAAGTTAAACTTTTTTGGTAGAAAATTAATATTTTTTGGTTTAAAATTTAACTATTAGGTTGAAAATTCCTTTAAAATTTAAAATGTTTGTTTGATAATTTTGAAAATTAGATTCGAAATTAATCTTTTTTTGGAGAAATATAAATTTAAAATTAAATACAAATTTTGTAATTTGTATATGAAGAAAATATAACACATAACGCAATGCACGCGATCAATGTGTTTCGG
>JAUELO010000235.1:3039542-3049779 GCA_032357855.1 Amphibolips quercusostensackenii | reverse complement strand
ATCCACTGAGGGCACTGCCCGCTTTTATCGCCCGGCTACTGGTGGCGACGTATAATTAAAGTTTATATAATTTTACGAAATTTTAAGGTATTTTATAATATTGTAGTGAAATTTTAAAGAGCTTATTTAGAATAATTTAGGGATTTCAAAGATTTAAATAGATTTTTAGGTATTTTAAGATATTTCTAAAAAATTTTGAAAATTGGAATTATTTAAATTGTTTAAAGGAGTTTAATGACATTTAAAAAGATTACAAGGAATTTTTTTGGAATTTTAAAGGATTCAATCAGATTTCCGAGGCTTTCAGTAATTTTAGTGAATATTTAGGGATATTTGACAAAATTCTAAGGAATTTTAACGGATTTTGTAAGATTTCTGAGGCTACGTTACGCGTTTTCATTTTTGTTTTATAAAGGTGAGAATATAATTTTCGTGAAGTGAAAAGCGATGCAACGATATAAAGAAAAGAAAAACGCGTAACGTAGTATATCAATAATGCCTAAATTGTTTCAAATAATTTTTTAAAAAGTATTTCACAGTACTTTGAATATTTCAAGGGATTTCAAGGAATATCATATTGTATGTAACTTTACGGAATTTCAATAAATTATTTTATATTTAAATTGTTCAAAATTGTATCGCTCAAGCTGTTGTGTTGCTCAAGCTTTTATAAGATTGCAAATGGTTACAGTAATTTTAAAGGATTTTAAAGGCTCCCAAGGCGTCATTTCAATGAATTCCGAAGGATTTCAAAGGATTCCATAAAACTTAATATATTTCAAAGGCTTTCAAGAAATATAAATAAATTTTATCCAATTTCACGGTATTTTATAATATTGTAGTGAAATTTGAGAAAATTTATCTATATGAATTTAGAGACGTACAAAGATTCGAAGAGATTTTCAAATAATTTAAGAGATTTACAAAAAATTTTGAAAATTTTAAAGACTTACATTGTTTGAAATGATTTTAGGATATTTGAAAAGATTCAAAGAGATTTTTGACTGATTTACTTGTCACTTATAAAATGACTGACAAACCAGTCACTTTCACTGTCAGAAAATTAGTCATTTCAAGTAACTGATTGAATCAGTCGCCAATATTGACTGATTTGTCATTTAAAACCTACTTAATTAATTGAATCAGTCAAATTTTGACTGAATTATATTTCGAGTGAAATCATAAATTTTATTTAAAACAAATTTACCCCCTATTTTCATTTCCTTACTTTCGTGAAAATTCACCTTATTCAGGGAGTGCATTAAAGCCACTGTGAAGTTAGCTGGCAGGCTCAGCTCGGCTCTCTCATACGGAGAAGCAGCTTGCGGGCGCACGTCATGCACGTACGTTGCTTCGTGATCCCCTCTTTGCCGGGCCGACAGTTCTCCGCATGGAAGAGACGAGGTGCGTTCGTCAACCAACTTCACAGAGGATCTAATCCGCTATCTACTTATTATAGAGGAAAGAGTGTGAAATCTGCTTTTATATTCCAGATGGTGAATAATTTAGGTAAAGTCTGTTTTGTACAGGAAAATTTTTACACATAATATATTTGTATGAAGTATTTTATTCACTGTTTTTGATATTGTTTGTATAACGTATTTTCTGTAGAAGAAATGAAATACTATTTAATTCTGTGTAGAAAATATTATGTGTGTCAGAAATATAATCAGTATACTTGAGGTACAATATATTTGTGTAGGAATTGGTGCTAATCATTTTGTTATTAACTCTATTTTATTTCTCACCTTCCTAACTGTTAATAATTACAATAATATTCCTCTTTGTTTAAATAATTGCATGGAAGCTTGCGATAATCCTTATTAAAAGCGAAATATTGTAAAAACGTCATATTCTACGAATTTTGTTCTATTTCCTTTTTATCAAGTTTATTAAGTCGCAATTAGCATGTTCGTTTATGTAGCTAACAAGTCAGGTAATAGGTATTCGGTAATTAGGTTTTAAAGACGAATCTGCTTCCCGATTTCCATTACGTGTTGCGCTTCTTTAATACCGTATCAAAATTTCAATCCATTTGCCATATGCACTTTGTATTAAATCTTTATTTAGCTTCAGTCGCAGAAACATATTTTCTCTTCTTTTAGGAAATAATTTTTTTAAATCATATTGCAATTTGCTTTTACCTATGGTTTTCAATACTTCGATTGCTTTATCAATATTAGGATGATTTATTTTATAGGGTAAAAATACTATTTTTTTAACAGAATAAGCAGTAGGGTAGACCTCATTTTTTTCAATTTCCATGCATATCGCCCAGAAAGTTGTTTAATTCCACACAAAAAATGCAAAAAAAATATATTTATTTAGAACTTCCGCAAGCAAACTGGCAGGATCTGCCAGTTTTTATTGTCAATTTTAATTTTTTGCGGGGTTTTTAATCCAAATTGTTTATAATACATCAAATACTACTTTGTACAGACAATTAGGTAGTTATTTACATTTTTTAAACAATTTATTATTGTTTTCAGACACTTTATCTTAGAATAGAGCTTGAATTATCAACTTTTCAGCTAGAGCAGACCAATGATGAATTAAATTTAACATAAATAGCTTTTTAAACAATTTATTACTATTTAACACAATATTCTCTTAGAGAAATCCTAAAAAGTTGCATTTTTTTCTATAATTTTCCACTTTTTATCCACTTTTCAATTATTGTAAGAAAATAAATAGTGAAATTAACAAACCTAATTGTTTACACAAATCATTATTGTTTATAACTATAATTTATATTAATGCTAGATAGTTGCGTTTTTTCTGAAATAACTCTTTGTCCACTTTTCACTTAGTGAGGTAATAATTAATTAAAGGTAACATCATTATTTAAACAATTAGTTATTTTTTATAACTACCTTCTGTTAGAGTAATGTTAGACAGTTGCAGTTTTTCTGAAATCTTCAGTTTTGCTTTGACGTTTTAGTTATGAACAAATAATAAATAAACATGAACAAGAATTATTTTCTAAACAGTATTGTATTTTTTTCAGAGTGCATTTTTTTACTCTTTTGCCGAAGTTTTAAAAGTGTTAATTGAAAAAAAAAACTATCTTACAGTTAAGATTGAAAAAAGGAATGGAATAATTAGGAGAAGTGGAAGAAGTAGGTCTGCAAATGACTTGTATTTTTTTTAATTACAACACGAATCCTATTGCAAAGCGTTAATGAAAAATTTGGAATTGCACATATTTTACTATCAGCCCCTCCCCCTCCTTCTCTGGTGAAAATACTTTGCCATCGATAATAATATACATATATAGAGATAAGAATGATATAAATCAAATAATTAATTGATTATAACATCTCACGGGACAAAGTAGACTTACTGCAGTCGAGACATTGCTGCCAGTACGCTGATCCCACATGTAGTAAATATTGTTTTTGACTTTCGTATCTAGTAAAATGGGGATTAAGTTCAGATATAAAAATTTAAAAATATATGCTTTATTTCAGAAAAATATATTTACAAAAAAAAGCGACTGTTTGAAAAACGATGATTTCTAATGTTTGTTTTATATTTGTTCATAACTAAAAAGTCAAAGCAAATGAACACAGAAAAAACTAGGGGTTCACTAAAGTTGAGGCTCAAATTAAAGTTGGCATCGAAAAGAACTTGAGCTCCAATAGATACCTACAGGGACCCAAAGTATGGTGCGCTTATTTGAAATGTTGCAAAGTACAATTTTTTTATCTAATTATAAAAATTAAACATAATTATATTTTAACATGTTAAGTGGTACGTGGATGGTTTTTAATATGTTCTAAGCATTAGATAATAAAATAAAATGAGTATTCAGTAAACACAAAATATTATGTTATTAAATGTAATCTTTTCTAATTTAAAAAAATAAAAGATTGTTACTAATTTATGCATTTGAAATTTTGTATAATTATTAAAATGAATAAACAAATTTTATTACAGGTACAATTTAAAATATTTAACATTTATTTATCAAGAAATTGTGATTGAAATTTTATGAAAGTTAAATATTAAATGAAAACTCAGTTAAATTTATTTTAAAACGTCCAGAAAAGTATATCAAGTGAAAGAAAAACTTTATTTACTGGCGTAGATGTTAAATTTATTTTTTATAATATAGCATCGACGCGTTTCGAACTGGTTTTTAGTTGTTTTTTTTCAAGATGCGAAAAGTACAAAAATTTTCCAAGATTATAAGCGACGACTCAAAAATCTAAAAAAATAAAATTCCCGACACTATAAAATTTCTGAATTGGAAAATTCCCGAATAATAAAATTTCTGAAATTATAAAATTGTCAAAATTTAACAATCCCGAATTGTAAAATTCCCGAATGATAAAATTCCCGACAGAAAATTGCCGAATTACAAAATATCCGAACTAGAAAATTCCCCAACTGCAACAATTGAAAAAATAGTTTATTAATAGATACTATTTATCGATTAAAAATACAATAATCAAATATTTTTGCCCAAGACAATTTTTTTAACGTTAAAAGTTTTTTAACATTGTTGTTCAAATCAAATAACTATGAATTTATAAAAATTGTATTAAAAAATAACTTTTAAGACACGTGCAAACAAACTTTGCAAAATTCAACTCAGCACTGATTTTTCTCTAGGTTTATTCTTAATTTTTTTTTATATTCAACATTCGATTTTTGAAAACGTTTTCCGGTAATTTTTCTATGCATATTTTCAAACGAAATTGTTCATTCAGAAATACATTTCTTTAAATTATTGTTATTTCAAATTAAAACAATAATTTTTAAAAACTTTAGGCTTTAAAAAAATTTGTTTCTCTAAAAAAATATATGAGTCTTTTATTTTAGATTGATAAATAATATTCATTAGGGACAGAATTTTTTTATTGTTTAAATTTGGAAATTTCATAATTGAAAAAATTTTCTATTTCGGATATTTTATAATTCGACAATTTTCTGTCAGGAATTTTTCAATTCGTCATTTTTAAATTTCGGCAATCTTAGACTCTTGGACGGGCACCAAAATGTTATAAAAATTGAAAGATATTTTCTGTAATTGTATATATTCCGGAAATAATTAACAGTTTTGGATTTTAAAAATAATTTTTTATATGATTTGAATAATTTATTGTTAGAATTAAATTTTTTTTAACTTATGGTTTCTTATCAATTTCATAGCTGCTGTATTCGACTCACGATTTAAATTCAAAACGCATATGTTATTACATAAAAAATGAAAGAACAATCTTTTATTCATATTAGACCAATTCCATTCTAAATCAGGCAGAGGGGTCCAGCTTAGGGCGTCGGGATGACTTAGTATTTGGATCATTCAATGGTGAAAATAAAGGAAGACGTATTTCACAGTTAGATCAAGCAATTTTTCTATTTGTTACAATCATTTGAAGATTACCTGCGATTTTTCAAGAATTGACAGAATTTTTTTTCATAATACAGTATTTTCCGAACGAGCGTAGGTATTCAAGATTTTCCTTTTTTATTCAACGTTAAAACTCTTGTTCTCTTAATTGATCTTCAAAAAGATTAAAATTTTTATTTGAGAATCAGATAATAATATGCACTACATATCTACAGAGTTTTTATTCCTAGAAAACCACTACTTCAAATTGAGAATTTTTATTCAAAAAATCGAATTTTCACATTTTTATCAGGAACAACAAAAGGTGAAAAAAATGTTTACATAAAATTTTATACATAGATAAGTTCTACAAAAAATACCTCTTGTACTTCTGTGATGTAATTATCTTGCATATCTTAATTATGCATCTTGATATCTTGCACTGTTTATGAAAAAAAATCAAAAATTACATTTAAAAAAAATTTACTGTCCTAAAAAATGAATAAGCCCTCATAAAACTGATTTTCAGGAAAACCACACCTTTTTTACTTTTTTCAATATTTTTACAAAGTTTAAGCTAAAATAAAAAAGGCATCTTATTAGTATTATGCGGGCTGAAATATTTTTTGACGACAGAAAATTTTTTTCTTGCACGTACATGCAAAACCTTCGTTCGGGCACCGTTTACAGCCATCGAGAAAGGTTGATGAGTAAAATCTCCAACATGGGTGAGAAAAATGCTTTCACTGGTAAGCAAAATAAAAAAGTAGCAATAAACTAGCTAGCGGCGTAAACGGTTAATATGTTAACGTCGTGTTAAGTTAGTCAGGTTATATTTGATGTCTGTAAACGGTAGGCAATCTCAGGTTTTGCATTTTATTTTGTGAAAAAAATATTATTCAGCAAATAAGGCCTCGCGTGCGGGTGCTCCCTGCTCGTACCGGGCCTTTACACTCGCAGTAAGCAAACCACTTATTTGGCCTCTCGTATCGAAATATACTACTTTTTAATATCATTTTTCTCGTAAACAGTAAAAAATATCACAAAAGAACAAGGGGTATTTTTTTGTAACTTTTCTAGACGTGTAGACTTTTGTGTAAGCATATTTTTTACTGATTTAAAATAAAATTTGTTAAGATTATATTACAAGACATTGAAATATAGAAAAAATCTATTTTTTATTAAATTTTTAATTTTATAACCAATTTACGATTTTAATTTTTCCTGAGTGCATAATAAAAATATCTTAGTCACAAATGAATAAAAAACGAACTCGATTTTCACAAGTTTTTTATTTTATTCATTAATTATTTTATTTATTATTAATTTTATTTATTAATAATGTTATGTATTATTAATTTTATTTAATATTAATTTTGCATTATAAATTTCTTATTTTTTCTATATAAAAATAGAAGTTATTTCTATCTAAAGTATTAACATTTTATTCTGATCAAATATATGAAAATTATCAATTTCAACCAGAGAGAAGAAGACATTTTGGTACCCGTCCAAGATTCCATGGCTATTCCTACACTTTTTACCAGACAAATTGTTGCTGCGTATGAAAAAATGTAAGACAAGTAACAAAATATTATTATTTTTAATAAAAGAGCTTATTTATTTTCAAGAAATTATTTACAATTATGTCAACATAAATGGGGATAATTGTATATATATACAAATTTAATACATTCCCGTGTAGAAAATCATCGGGGCAGACTTGCGTCCAGTTAGGGATTGTCTAGACCGCCTAATATAGATGGTCTTTTCGGGCCTTAATCGGGTGCTGGCTAGCCTGTCGTAACCAAGAAATCTTCTAAGTATCAGACCCATATATCCTTTTTGCATTGTATTTTCAAAAATAGTTACGGTCTTTGAAAATATCAAAGGCAAAAAATTAACATAAAAAAAATTCATTTTTTTCCTCATCATTTATTCAGTCCTTTTGGACCCTAACCGGGTGTTAGCTAGCCCGTTATGACTAAAAAATTCCAAGTGTATCATTTAAATATCTTCTGTACATTCCTAAAAAGAGCCATGTTGTCTGAAAGTATAAAAAATGACAAATAAACTAAAAAAATAAATTTTTTTATTCATCATCTAGTCAGTATTTTCGGGCCTTAGTCGGGCGCTCGATAGCTTATCAGCAACAACAATTCTTCTAACTTTTTAACACAAATATTTCTTTGCATATATTCAAAAATATTCAGGATGTTTATAAGTATAAAAAATAAAAAATTTACTTAAAAAACAAAGAATTTTTTTCTCATCATCTACACATTCTTTAAAATTATTTTTAACTTTAAGCATCTAAAGTAGATTTTTGGAAAAATGACTGATTAGCGTTAGATTAGCTCGTATAGACTAGAGTTTTACCATACAAAAACGTTTTACTTCTAGACAGCGCCATAATAGACCATCTTGACAGAGCCACATTAGCGGCCAGGATGGTCTATTCTGGCCCCGAATAGTTCCCTCAAAATTTTCTACACGGGTTCATTATCAAGCCATTCATAAAATAAAAACAACAAAAAATTCATAAAAAAGACAAAGCACAAATATGTAACCTCTCAATAAAAAAACGTCTCTATTTACAGTTACAATTCTCATATTTTTTACCATTCTGATATTGAAATTAGAATTGGATTTTTTTCTACTCGCGTTGCGAAAAAAGAGAACTGGGCAGTGAGCATGAAAAATCAAATTTATAAAGTGCATAATGCTGTCGCGTCACTTCATTCGTTATACAGTCGCCAGGCAAGTCGTGTATTTTAATTATTTTGAAAATCTCACCCTTCAGAAGCATATTTTAAATTTTTTGTCATACACGAATTTACCAAGTTTTTTGCGAGGTGAAAATTCACATGTTCTGGATGAAGTTTTTAATCGCGTAAATATACGTTTTATTCTCTGCATTATACGCCTGCAACTGCGTGGGCACCTTTTTTTCTTTCGTTCAACCTAAAAGTTCAAAGCTCCTGTAATAAATCTTGATTTGAACAAAATGAAAGAAATTAGTAAATAAAGACTAATTATCTTTTATAAACGATAACAAATCATATATTTCTTAAACATTTTTTTCGTAAAAAGTTATTTGAATAGATAGAGGAAGTGCTGTTTAAAATAACACAAATAACATTTAAAATTTTTTAAAAATAAATGTTCTGTTGATTTTATTTATAAATTATGCGGCAAATTAATTTAATTTAAAGAAAACAGTCCTATCGACCGTGAGTGTCGGTAACAGAATCTACAGATGGTAAGAAATGTAACTAAAACATTCATCTCTTATCCAATGAAGGTAAGACTTTTTGTTGCCAAGCAGATTTTGTAGATGGCAAACAGTGCCTAAAATTATAAGCGATTCGAAAATTCCCCGCTTTCTAAAAACTCAATTCTTTCTCTTCAAACTTTTGAATGTTCAACATAATTATTTATTATTACAACTGTTATTGTAAGCTAATAGTAAACAAAAATATAACCTTAAAAATCAAAGAATTATAAAAATTTCCAAATGATAAAATACCGACAAGATATCTATTTAACAAAATATATAATTTGTGGCAATAAATGTTATTATTTATTTTAATGGTTTGATTAATACAAATATTTTGAGAAAATTGTACATGAAAAATAATTTAGGACATTTTTAAAAACCTCGGTCTTCATGATGCTCACAATTATATGAATAAAAACACATTTTTTAAAAGGCACTTAATTATCAATTTTGTATGCATTTATTTTTGAACTGATTTAGTTTTTTATCAATTATTCATTTAGTATATGATTTTTTACTTAAAAGACTTTCTCAAAATATGGTTGGATTTGTATAATTATGAGTGATCAAGAACTAAGAAATTTTTTAATTAATTTTTCAACCTATTCAATTTTTCTATTGAGTAATTTTTCCACTCAATTATTCAGTTCTTTTCAATTTATAATTGTTTTCTTAAGAAAAATCTTAAAACTATAGTTTTATTTTAATATGAATATGAATAACGCGAAGACGAGCAATTCTTTAATTTAAACAATTTTAATTTTTAGATTATTTTTTCAACTTGTTATGTGTTTGATTCAGAAACATTTTGATTACTTACTGAATTTTAAAGATCATGATAACTAGGAGTTTTTAAAAATTTTTTTAAATTAATTTTTAATTCTATTTTTGTAACCTTTTCAGTTATTAAAGCAGACGATTATTTTATTCAGAAAAACATATTTCTTACTTGCATAATTTCGTTTTAAAGAATACATAAAACGGGAAGTTTGTAAAATTTTTAGTTCTTTAGGTACTTTAAACGTTTTTCAGTTTTGCCTGTGCCTCGGTTCATGGAAATTCGATGAGCGTAGAACAAATATTTTCGGTCAGCCCAGAGAAGCTTGAAAAGGGTGTCCAGCTTCACTGAAGTTCGCGAGAACACTTCGTTCAGTTTTTAATTAACCCCTTGTGTGCTTTGCATACCTGGGTACCCGGGTGCCCACCACGGTACAATTTTGCATGTAAGTAAAGTAATAATTAAAATTTTGCTTGGATCCTCCAAATCGTTGTTATTTAGCTTTATTTTAAGCAACTGTTGTATCTAGAATATATTTTGGAATTTCGTTTGCAAAAATAATCGACTTGAAAGCATACATGGGTCGGGCACACACCCAATGTACCCTGGTACCCACCATGTAAATATTCAACTTTGAGTGGATTAAGAATTTCCTATTAACTTATATGATGCATACATGTGAGCTGTGTTGAGTAAAAATAGAATAGATGATAATTTAATTAATTATTAAATAATAATTAACGATTCATGAACTGAGGTCAAGGGTGGAGAAAAAAGAGAACAAAAAAGACGAAACAAACGCGAATCAAAATCGAGAAATTACAGGATCCGGAAGTACGAA
>JAUELO010000235.1:2865643-2880821 GCA_032357855.1 Amphibolips quercusostensackenii | reverse complement strand
TACCGTAACGACCCCCCTCCCCTTTTAATGTTACGTAATATGTGAACGCTCCCAATGTATACCAAACTTGATTTAATGCTATCGAGTACATAAATCTTTATATGCGTTACATACCGGCATGCCGGGTATACCGGCATTGGCTTATATCTAATTTTAAGGTTATGTGCTGATAAGTCAGGAGAAGGAAGTTAGCCGAAATTCTATTATTCCGCCTGCCTAGAACAAAAACTTACCTTCCTCTCAAAGATAAGTTAAAAAGGTTTAAAACACAATTATTCCTTATTAAAAAAATGCTGCAACGAGCTATTTTGTCAATAATCTAATTTAATTACACAACTTAATTGTATATTTCAGTTTACTAGTTATTTTGAAAAATCGTTATTATAAAATCGATAGTTTTTTCGATAAGTCTAATGTCACTCGATCTCGAAAATCGATCTTTAGTCAGCAACAAGTCAACAACACGTCGCGTTGCTTTTGTTTGGCGTGAGAAAGAATTGTTTCTTCCCTCTATTTCGTGATTATTGTGAATAAAATTAGGTGAAAGTGACCCTGAAATACTCTAAAGGACTAATTATTCGAGAGGAATTGTAAGTACATTATTTTTTTCTTAAAAATCTGTTTATTATCCAACAATATCTATTCGGAAAATTGTTGGCAGCACGTGTCTAAAACTTTTAATGAAAAGTTTGGAAAACCGTTAGCCGAAAATGAAATTAATTATTCAGGGCGATTTTAGCCTGAATTCGCCTTTTTTGATGTTCAGATTAATAATGATTTTATAAATGATAACCTATATAAATTTTGGAAAGGTTAATTCATTTAGATAAGAATAAGGGGAACATCTGTATGTCAGAATAATTTTAAAAAAGCGTGTACAATTTAGAAAATGCACTTATCCAAGTCAAACATAATGTTCAGTAATTTTTATTTCTATTATACCTATAATTCTTCAACGATTTTTTTGGAAAATGGCATAATAATTTGAAAACTTGTCAAAAATCACAACATTTTCGGAGGATAATGGAAGAGTTAATTCTGATATTCTAAAAGGTTAAAATCAGACTATAATTTATTTTACTTTAATTATTGACAAGATTTTAACCAGTTTTAGAAGATGCAGTAAATTTTCGAAAAGTTCCAAATTATTTAAGATAATTTCACAATTCTTCAAGAGATTTAATCAATTGATATCAAAATCTGTGAGTTATTAATAGAATTTCGAAGATTTCAAGCAATTAACAAATTTTTAAAAACTTAGCACACTTTTAAATTACATTTTCTATACATTTTATATTATCAATCATGTAGAATTTTTCAAATTTTGCTATAGGTTAAAAACTGCTAACATTCAAGACTATCATTACAGGGTGTCTAGCGAATTCTAAAACCTGAAATTCTCCTTGAATATTTTTTTAACTTAGGAAACCTGGAAATCTTCAATTTTGCATGAAACCTTTAAATTTTAATATTTTTTCAATACTTTGCTCATAAAACATTTATTTTACTGAGATACAAAGAGTAATTTATTATTATTATTATTCAGAAGAAATCTTGCTGTTGGAATTTTTTTTTTTGATTAAGGTATAATTTTTTTATTGTTATGAGATATATTTTTTGAAACTGAAAAAGGATTGAAAAAAAATGGAAAAATCTCTTTTTGAATAAAGTGATTACAAAATGTATAAAGAGCTCTGCAGGTTTTGTTTGTAATTATTTTATAGACTGCAATGAAAATAATTTAATATTTTCAGGGTGTCTACGATTCTTGGAAAACCTGGAATCATCAGGGGATTGTTATATACGTGGAAAACCCTGTAAATGTCAAAGATTTTTTTTTGACAGAAAATTTTTTCGAGAGCGTGCTGAATTTTTTTGAAATGTGCAATATAAAATTGAATCATAATTATTCTTCATTTATAAAAGTAGCTCTATATTACTCTATTTAACTATCTTGTTGAAAATTCGTTTCTTTTTTTGGTTTGAAAATAATTTTTTCAACTGAAAATTTAACTATGCCTGTTAAATATTAAATCATTTTCACTACAAATTCATGTCGCTGGTTAAACGTCAATTTTAGAACTAAAAATTACTATTCAGTTTTTGGTTAAAAAATTATCATTTTTTCTTGAAAATTCGTATTTTTTGGTAGAAATTAATCTTCTTGGTTGAAAAATTAATCTTTTCGGTTAAAAAAATCAATTATTCTAGTTAAAGGCTCATCATTATTTAGTTGCAAATTCATCGTTTTAGTTGAAAATTAATCGCTTTATTTTAAAATGTAACTATTTTTTTTAATTAGTTGTTTTTTTTTTGTTTTTTGTTTTTAAAGTTATTTTTTTAACTCAAAATGTAACTATTCCAGTTGAAGAATTATCATTTTAGTTTAAAAAGTGATTGAAAATTAATTTTTTTAACTGAAAATTTATCTTACATTTTTGTTTGAAAATTCATCTTTTTTGCTTCAAAAATCAACTACTATTTCGTTGAAAATTTGTGTATTTTGTTGAAAAATCATCGTTTTTGGTAGAAAATTAATCTTTTTCTTTAAAAATTCGTCTTTTTGGTTAAAAATTTAAGTATTACAGTTAAATATTCGTAATTTCAGCTGAAAATTCTTTTTTTGGTTGAAAATAAAACTACTTGGTGGGAAGTTGAAAACTTTTGTTGATTCATCATTGCAGTTAAAAATTCATCACTTTGTTTGAAAATGTAACTATTCCAATTGATTAATCCATCATTTTAGTTAAAAATTCGACTCTATGGTTGAGCATTATTTTTTTTAGATGAAAATTTAACTATTCAATTTTTGGTTGATAATTTATCTTTCTTAGTTAAAAATTTGTATATTTTGTCGAAAAATCGTCATTTTTGGTAGAAAATAAACTTGTTTAAGAATTCATCTATTCCAGTTAAAGATTCATGATTTTAGTTGAAAATTCATCACTTTGCTTGAAAGTTTGTTTTTCCTTTTGAAAAATTAATTTTTTCAACTGAAAATGCAACTATTCCATTTTTATATGAAAACTGATCTTTCTACGTTAAAAATTTAACTATTTGGTTGAAAGTTAATCTTTTTTAGTTGAAAATGCAACTATTTTGTTGAGAATTCATGTATTTTGTTGAAAATTGAACTAGTTGGTTAAAATTTTATCTATCTTGTTGAAAATGAAGTATTTTACTTAAAAAGTTTAGAATTTGAAGCACTTAATTGATTTTAATATAGTACACATATTACTTTTACCTAAATATGCACTGAATTTGTGGTATAAGATAATATAAAATTTGTTTGAATTATTATTTAAATTCATGAAATTTAGAAAGAAATTCATTTTGTTGAGGCTCTCTAAATGAAATTTTTAAATAAATGGCCAAATTGAAGGCTTCATACTATGAAAAATTGTACATACCTGGAGGAAACCTGAAATTGACAGTGATTTTTTTTAAGAATTCAAGTAGACACCCTGATTATGTATATTTTAATCAGTTTTTTATTTTTTCTTCGCCTAATTTAGATATTCACTTTGTAAGTAACACCAAGTCCACTTTCTGAAAATTTTGAGTAAATAGTATTTTCATATTTGAAACGCGACAAAGATTGTTTAAGTACATATACATTTTTTTTTAATATTTCACTTCATCATAAAAATTATTAATTGAAAATGTAAATGTTAATTATTTGTCAGTTTCAGGATTAGATTGAGCCGTTTGCATAAAACGGATTTTTAAACTATAAAAATACGAAAAAACCAGTAGCTAAATTAAAACTTAAATTCAAATATTGTATTCTGAACACGCAGTTATTGTTTTTTGTAATCTTTTTTAATGGAAGAATTCATTACCTATAATTGGTTAGTGACTTGCACCTTTTATCTCAGTTGCGGTTAAAATTTGAAAATATTATCGAATTCAAAAAATTACCTTGAAAGTAGCGATTTTAATATTTCTGAAGTCAATAATTTTGTAATAATTTCTATCCGACAAATATTTTAAAAATACAACAGTATTTTACTTTTACTTTTTTTACGACAGTTACTTTTCAATAAAAATCTATGTGTTTTACAATCACTATAATTCAAAAATGTTCTGGACATAGTTTATTGTTTGTTTGTGGTTTATTGCTCCTAAGAAATAGCATACACCCTGCATTATGAATTTAAAAAATAATTGCAGACTTAACACTCTTTCTCATATTCACCTCTTTTCCCCTTTTTGAAAGAATTCCTCCTTTTTCCCTGTTTTCAAGAAACTTCCCCCTTTTCTCGTTTTTTCGCCTAAATGCGAACTGAATTGATAAAACCAAATAAGAAAAGCCAATTATTTTTTGTTTAAAGTTTACTATTATATTTTTGTTTTAGAATGCATATCTTGGTTAAAAAATGCTACTTTTTCGTTGGACATTTAATTATTTTTTTAAAAATCAAACTATTTTGGTAAAAATATTTATGGATTGAAATTCATCTTTTTTTTTTTGTTGAAAATTCATCTTTCTTGGTTGAAAATAAACGTTTTGTTTGAAAATTCAACTGCTTTGTTGAAAATACGTATATTTTGCTTCAAAGTCCAACTATTTGGTTGAAAATTAACTGTTTTTTTTTAATTCGTTTTTTGTAGTTGACAGTTTTTTTTTTCAACTCAAAAGTTAACTGCGGCTGTTATACCTTTCATCGAGAATTCATCTTTTTGTTTGGAAACTCTAATATTTTGCTTGACAGTTAACTATATGGTTGAAAAATTATATATTTTGTTTTGGATATAAAATCAAGGTCTTTTTAGGTTGCAATATCAACCTAAAAAGTTGAAAATTCAGTTGTCTTCGGAAAATTCGTCTTTTTGACTTGAAAATTCAACTATTCAGTTGAAATTTAAACTATTATGTTCAAAATTAATTTTTTCGGGTTTCCAGATATACGGTTTTCTAAAACATTTGACATTTTAGGTTTAAAACTGAACTCTTTTGTTGAAAATTTATCTACTTTGCTAGAAAATTATGGTTGAAAATGCAATATATTTCGACTTAAAATCTTAGGAATTTAAGGCGTTTCATATTGAATTCAATATTTTACGTACATTAATTTTATTCAAAAGACTTTATTCTCCCATTTTTATAGAATTGAAATGCTGACTTGGAACAGTGCGTTTTTTAAAAGACTTACAATTTTAAGTTGGATCAGGAGATTGCAGTAATGAATTATAATTTCGACTTTGTGACAGGAAATTTCTTAAAAGGTTTATAATTCTGAGCTTGGTTAAGAAATATCATTTTGACAATTGGGATAGCGAATTCCCGTAAGGAATAATAATTTTTACTTTTGAAAAGGGCATTTTGTAAAGATTATAATTTTTATTTTAGATTCACTGTAGAACAGGACATTCGTAAAAAATTATAATTTTACTTCAGGACAGGGAGTTTCCGTAAAGAATTATTACTTGACATAAAACAGAGTAATTTGGAAAGTCATTTTAATTCGGATTTAGAAAAACAGGGAATCTCAAAAAGTACCTGTTCAAATTCAGAATTATTATTCTTTTACCAATTTCTCTGTACCAAATTAGAATTGTAATTCCCATGACAAAAAATTATTTGATGTTCCAACTTAGAAATCTTATCAAATGTTTGGAAATCTCTTGAAATCTTTAAAAATCATTTGAAATTATTTAAATCTTCTGAATTATTTTAAACTAATCCGGAAAAATTAACAATTGACCGGGAAAACCCCGGCAATTTGAAATCATCCCTCGGGTAGACACCCGGGTTACATTGAACAGGGTCGTAGAAATATTAACAAGAGTCCGAATTTCAGAAAGTTCACATAAATATTTTATTATGTTACACACACACACACAGTATAAAAAAGAAGCAACATGGATGATGATCGTCGATCTTATTATACTGTTTTCAACATATGTACAACTAGAGGATCCGCGGGAGATAAAAATCTAATAGAAATTAATGTTGACACACATCCCCCTTCAGTCCTCAGTTGTAAAAAAAAACCTGCATTAAAATACTCATACTATCTTTTGATGAATTAACATCCAAATAGACACGTGCGACTCGCATTTTACAAAATACACAAGGCGCTGAAGTCTCTTTTTGGTGGGCACATGGAACTTAAAATTAAAACCTAAAGACAAGAGGAACCTCTGTAGGTCACAAATTAGCCGGCGATTGTTTCCCCGAAATTTCTTGAACGATGAAAAACTTTACAAAAACACGAATCAATGCAGTCGAGGAAATTACATATTTGGTATAAATTCTATTTAAAGATTTTGAGATGGCTTCCTATCTGTAAAGAAATTCTTAAGAATATATACTTGTCCAATACTGATTATCAGTACCGCAAGAGTCTCCTGAAGAGACCACCAAAGCACACGCTCGTTAAGGTCTTCTGCTCTTTTACGACCCTGTGTTTCTCGATTACGATAGTGCTTTTGATAATCTATGATACTATTTAGGTTTTTATGGATTTCCTGGGCCGACGATTCCATCTGAAAGCACAAGTAAAATTGAGAAATAATTTCTGCAGTTCGAATTTATATATAATATTACAGAGCTCGGACTCATTTGAGAAATTCAAAATCAGAGTGTCTACTTAAATCCTGAAAAAAAATTCCTTGATAATTCCAGGTTTTTTTCGTGTTATTTCTGGATTGTTGCAGATATAATTTTCTCTAGAAAATTCGTATTCCTGGCTTAAAATTTCAAGTTTGGTAGAAAATTAAACTTTTTGGTTGAAAATGAACATTTTCGTCGGAAATTCATATTTTCAGGTTGAAATTTCAACTCTGTTATTAAAAATTGGTCCTTTGGTTTAAAAATTCATCTCTTTTGGTAGAAACTTCATCTTTTTTGGCCCAAACTGCACCTTTTTGGTAGAAAATTAATCTGTTTTGGTTGACGATATATTAGTTGATTTTTTTCTTTTTGACTGAAAAATTTTTCTTAGCTGAAAATTTAACACTTGTTGAAAATTCGTCTTTTCAATGTGTTCAAATTTTCACAACTTGGTAGAAAATTCAACTATTTGCTTAAAAATTTATATTTTTCAATGAAAATTCAACTATTTTGTTGTAAATTCGACATTTTGTTAGAAAACTAAACTTTCGGTTGAAAATTCATTTTTTTTTTTAATTAATAAGTTTGGGTGGATAACGCAACTTTTTGTAGAAAATTAATCTGTTTTGGTTAAAAATTCAATTATTTTGCGGAAAATTAACTTTTTTTTTAAAAACCATACTTTCGGGTTAACCATATTTTACTCGTATTTTTGGTTTAAAATTTTAATAATTTTATAAAAAATTGAACTATTTGCTTGAAAATTGAAAAGGATCTATTTTGTTGAAAACTTATCTTTTTTAGTTAAAAACTCAACTATTCGGGTTTAAAATTGATATCCGGGATACCTTTTTTAATTCATTTTAAATTTTCTAAGATCCTACGAAATTCATTGAAAACCCTTAAAAGTTTTGAAATTTCGTTAAATTCTTTGAAACCTTTGAAAATCCCCTAAAATGTTTAAAATCCAAGTGTTGTTAAGTCACTAGTAATCGCACAAAAACCGAGGAAAATCCCATAAAACATCTTGAAATCTGTGACATCTTTCAAAATTCCTTCAAAAATGATGAAATCTTTGAAATCCTAATAAAATCTGATAAAGCCCCATGAAATTCCCTTCACAACTCCGAAATCCTTTGAAATCTATTTAAAACCCTTGAACTGTCTTGAAATCCTCTGAAAATTCTAGAAAACACTCCAATGTTTTCAAATCCATTGAAATCTATAGCAATTCCTTATAATCCTATGTAATCTTTTGAAATCCTATGAACCCCCTCAAATATGGTAAAATTACTTGAAATTTCTAAATGCCATACAATTTCCTTGAAAACTTTTAAATCTTCCGAAATCATTTAAAAATTCTTTAGAACTGTTTAAATCTCTTGAAATTATCTATATACTACGAAATTCTTTGAGGATCCTTGAGATTTTTAAAATCTCTTAAATCTTTTAAAATCCCGTAGAATATCTTGAAATTTTTTTATTTCTTTTAAAATTCCCTCGAAAATGTTGAAATCATTAAAATTCTCTGAGACCCCATAAAATCCGTAGAAATTCCTTAAAATTTCATTTTATTTCATTTACTTCCCAACGATCTTTAGAAATTCTTTTAAATGCTCAAAATCCCTTAAAATCTTTAAAATTCAAGAATCTTTCCTAGAATCTTTTGAGACCAATTCCATTTCATATCAATCATTTGAAGATCACCTGCGAATTCTAAAAAAAAAAAAATAATTCAAAATGCTGTATTTTTCGAACGAGCGTAGGCATTCTTTTTTTTTGGACGTAGGAATTCTTGCCTTGTAATTCAACAAAAAACAAAATTTACAAAAACGACAAAATATGGTGGCTGATTTTTTTCAATTCTTAAAAGTTACTTTCTCAAAAACGACACTTGAATTTATATTTATCAAAAAGAAATAGATGGTAATATGTACTACATGTTCCTAAGATCCGTTTTTGGTAAACCACTGCTTCACATTGGAAAAATTGTTTTAAAAAAATCGAATTTTGCATTTTTCTTGGAAACAAAGAAAGGTAAAAAAAAATGTTAAGATAAAAATTTACACGTCTAATAAAGTTTTTTAAAAAATTCCTCTTGCTCTTTTATGACATTATGCATTATTTACGAGAAAGAATAAAAAATTATATATTTTTTTAAATTCCTGGCCTCAAAAATGGTTTAGCCCGTCTAAAACAAAACTGACTGGATGCCCTCCTTATACAAAGCAGAAACTGTTAACAAATCTGGGGAAAAAATAAAAAAGGTGGGGTTTTCCTGAAAATCATCATCTTATCACGTTTTCTAAATTCGAAAAAAATGAAGATTTTCTGGTAAGCCCCACCTTTTTAATTTTTCGCAGATTTTTTTACAGTTTTTGCTTATATAAGAAAGGCATCCATCAGTTTAATTATGTTTTTTTTAAATGTAATTTTATTTTCTTGTTAGCGATGCAAGATATCACAAATTAGAAAGAGCTATTTTTTGTAGAACTTTTCGAGATGTGTAAATTTTTATCTGAACATTTTTGTGTGCTTTTCTTTGTTTACAAGAAAAATGCAAAAATTCGATTTTTCAACCCTAAGCACTAATAGCCTGGAGTATGTGCAACCCAATAGTGCTTGCAGATCCAGTTTCTCTTTTGTGCGTATATTGGGGATGCCCCTCTGTTATTTTAAGACAAGAAAGAAAAAAATCGTACAACGCGTTTTTGAGAAAAACGATTTAAAACGATTTTTTTATTTTTATCGATTAAAAATCTTATTTTTCTGAAAAAAAAACGACGCAAAATATAAACAGCAGTTCATAATTGAAAATTGTTCCCTTTCTCGAAATCTATAAAAAAAGCTAGATAGACATCTAGTAAGGGTATAATATTGTAGATTTCAGGAAGTAGAACAATTTTGAACTATTATTCTATTTTGAGTCGTTTTCGAGCAACGTTAGATTTTTCTTCGCTAAAAATTATGTTTTTTTTTCATTTTAGAAGAAAAAAACATTTTTTTTACTTTGAAGTTGAGGAACCTTAACAATTTCATGGAATATGTTCTTCACATTGTTACTGAACTAAAAACAAACATTTGAAAAAATAAAATGTTGAAGATTGTTGAACTAGATGCTATTTAAGTCAACTTTTATCGAATTTTCTATTTTGTTGGAAAAATTGGTTAAAATACACAAAATAAACATCTAGTAAGGGTGAAATTTTACAGATTTTAGGAAAGGGAAAAATTTTGAACCATGAACTAATCATAGTTTGCGTCATTTTCGAAAAAATTAGATTATTAATCGTTAAAAATGAAAAAAATAGTTTTTCTCAAAAACGTGTACATTCGATTTTTTTCTTTCATGGCTTAAAATAACAAGGGGAATTCTCGAAACATGTAACAAAGAGAAACTGGTTGTACAAGCCGTTGGCACTTGGGCTTATCTGTCTGATTTGAAATGGAATCAATCTTAAAGTACTCTAAAAGGTTTAAAACCCTATGTAAGTAAGATCCTTTTAAATCCCCGAAATCAGTTTAAATCTTTTTAAGCCCCTTGGAATCTGTTGAAATCTTAAAAATCTTTTGAAATTTTGATTTTTGAGATGTCGGATACGTTATTTTACTCAATTTGGAGAAGTTTGAAAATATGTTTAAAGGCAAAGTAAAAAAAATAGTGTCAATGGTGACGTGAGTCCGAGGCCTGAATATTAAAGAAAAAATATACAAATGAACAGGTCGATCATTGAATATTTCTTCTTGTATTTTAGTATGATTAATGAGATTAAAAGCATTGTTTAAATGATAAAATACCTGAGTCATCACAGTAACGTGTTCCCCAACACCAGGAAGAGAAGGTTCGTCACCCACTTGGAAGTCCATATAGACGAGTTTGTGGGAAAATGTGGAAAATTCATTACTAAAGCAGGCTTTGTATACGCCAGACATTGATGCCACGAAAGTGTGAGAATCAAATTGCGTCTTCACTTGACGATAAATAATTTCCTTATTGGGTGCTTCTAACGTAACATCTACATCGTACTGACCTCCGGTCACAACCTGAAAATTAGATTATTTATATCAAAACCATAATCTAAGTCCAGAGTTTCATAACTTAAAGATATTATACATTTTTAATAAATGACTACATAATTTCAATTAATAATAGGTTATTTTATTCTGGGGTTCACTTTCTAAGATTTAAAAACAACATAGTTTAAAGAAAGTGGACTTGTTTTTAAAATATGCAACTCCGAATTCAAAATCAATTAATTATCAGAGTGGCCACTGGATCGAGAAATTACTGAGAATTTTTTGAGATCGGGAAAAATTGGGAAATTACAGTGAAATTATTTTTGACCGGGAATCATACAAGTTTTTAGAAGCAAAGTCTACTATTTTTTTTATTTTGAAATCAATTGTTAACTTTTCAAATTATGAAATCATTAATTTTACAATGCGTATTTTTAAAATCGTTTACTTTAAAAAAATTTCCATTTTAATTTTTCATTTTTGAGCATACATTCTTAACTAAAAGAATTTCCAAATGCATTTTGTAGGCTTAAACCATTAAAAAAGAATAGCATTTGAAAATTATAATGAAAAGATGACTTTTGGATAAAATAATTGAATTCTCAACCGAATTGTTAAATTTTTAACTAAAAAGGATAAATTTTCAACTAGTAATAGAAAAATTAAAGTTCAAAAAATTAATTTAAAAAAAAATCTTTAACCACCAAAATGAATGTTTAACAAAGTAGTTGAATTTTCTACAAAAAAATATTAATTTTCAATTCGAAAACAAAAAAATATAAAATAGTAGAATTTTTAACAAAATAATCAAATTTTCAAGAAATTAGTTAAATTTTAACCACATACTTGAATTTTTAACATATAAATGTAAATTTTCAACCAAATGGTTGAATTAAAAAAAAATCATTTTCAACACAAAAGTTGCATTTACAGCCAAACAGTTAGAATTTCAGTCAAAAGAGACGAATTTTCAATAAAATAGATTAATGCCTAACAAAATAATTGAATTTCCAAAGACGAATTTTTTATAAAACATTTGAGTTTTTAACAAAAAAAGTTCATTTTCAACTAAGAAAGATGAATTTTCAATCCATAAGGATTTTCTACCCAAAAAGACGAATGTTCAAGAAAAGAATTGAATTTTTGGTTTAAAAAAGTTATGTTCGAACAAAATAATTTAATTTATAACCAAATGATCAAATTTTCAAATAAAAGAGATTAAATCTCTACCAAAACAATTTTTAACCAAACATTTGCATTTACATGCAAACAGTTGGACTTTCTATTAATTCAGTTCGCATTCAAGCGAAAAAACAACAAAAAGGGGAAGATTCTTAAAAACAGGGAAATGAAGAAGAATTCTTTAAAAATAGGAATAGGGGAAACAGTGCGAAGAATTTAATTGAAATTGAAATAAATTGGAAAAAATTAAACTGAATACGAATTCACAAAATTAGAAATTGATCAATTTCAAACACTATTAATTAAAAATTTTCTAAGTATAAAGCTTTAATAATAAATCATTAGCTCAATTAACTCAATAAGTTCATTAACTTAAGATATTATACATTTTTTAATCAATAATTGCATAACTTCAATTAATGATGTTATTTTATTTTGGGGTTCAATCAAAAGCATACATTGCCTATATTCTTCCTAATTGAACAAAAAATAAGTCCAGAGTTTGTAAATTCAAAGGCATTATACATATTTAAATAAATATTTTCATAACTTCAATTAATGGTAGATTATTTTATTCTGGGGTTAAATCTTTAGGACTTTATATAAAACAGTTTAAACAAAATGGACTTATTTCTTAAATATGCAACTTAAAATAAAAAATAAACCAATTTAGTAAGGTTTCTTTTTTTTAAAGGCAAGAAAAAGAGAAAATTTAGAAATGAGAATGCAGTAGTAACCGTCAATACACATAGATAAAAGCATACTTTGCTTATATTCTTCCTTATTGAAAAAGAATAAGTCCAGAGTTTGTAAATTTAAAGGTATTATACACATTTAAATAAATAATTCCATAACTTCAATTAATGGTAGGTTATTTTATTCTTGGGTTAAATCTTGAAGACTTGATATAAAACAGTTTAAACAAAATGGGCTTATTTCTTAAATATGTAACTCGAAATTCGAAATAAGTCGATTTAGTAAGGTTTCTTTTTTTTAAAGGCAAAAAAAAGAAAAAAAATTAGAAATAAGAATGCAGTAGTAACCCTAAATAGATATAGATAAAACTGATAAAAGCATACCTTGCCTACATTCTTCCTTATTGAACAAAAAATAAGTCCAGAGTTTTTAACTCAAAAAAATTATAAATTTCTTAATAAATAATTGCATAACATCAATCAATGATAGGTTATTTTATTAAGGGGTTAAATCTTTAGGACTTTATACAAAACAGTCAAAATAAAATTAACTTATTTTTTAAATATGCAACTCTAAATTCAAGATAATCTACTTCAGTAAAGTTTTTTTTAAGGTCAAAAAAATAGAAAATGATAAATGAGAATGTAGTATTAATCCTAAATACATTTAGCCAAATGTATATTTTGCCAATATTCTTCCTTATTGAACGAAAAATAGGAACGTAACCTTGCACATGTGGCACTTGACAAATGTTATCAGACAATATGAACACTTTTATGGATCAATTTTCACAAAAAAAAAACCTAAAAAAAAACTTCGATTAAAATTAGATGTCTTTGAGAAGGATCCAATATTTCTATTTTGAAAATGAAAACCACCCTTTGAATATGCCACGTAAAATAACAGATTCTACCCTTCCTTCTTGAATGAAACGCACCAATAAAATCACAATTAAAGGTCCAATAATCATGACCGATAGAAACGATTTGAATACTTTGTTTTATGATCGAAAAATTGTTACCTGGAATTCTAAAGTAGATGAAACATTCTTTTCTATTTCTTGATAAAAGCACTCCTTGGAACTGTCGGGCAATTCGAAGGTTAGTTCAGCACCCTCAGTATGAAAAATGATGCCCAGGAAGGATACAAAAAGGAAACATGCTGACCAGTAGTCCATTCTTCAGAATTAAACGTCTTCTTGTATTAATGATGATACATTTAAGCCCCTGGAAGCTCCGAGCACGAACTTTTTCTGTTTATTGCTCACGAAAAGCCCGGTGCAAAATACTAGCAAGAACGTCTATCATTTTTGCTCTAACGTGGCCGGATATATCGTCCGCTAAACAAACACAGAATGGCGACTGCGTGCACGGCGTCTTGTATGACGGCTTTAAAATACCGCGAAATTCAAATTTCTAAACTTTAATAAAAGCTTGGATTTCATCATCTTCTCCATATTTTATAAAACCTTAATAGTTTATAGATTTTTGAAAACATTTCCAGTGGAATAGAAACATTTTGATCCCAGAACTGTTACAAGACCTGAAAGATCTGGAAAAGTCATGGAATTTAAAAACAATGACTGGATTTTTTTAATTGCGCCTACTAGGCGAATTCTAAATTTTCGAATTGACACTAATTGGTTTTTTTTTACTAATAGAAATAATATGATTTCGGTTTTGTTTTAAATTTTATAATAATATTTTTATTGAGAATTGTTTATAATTCAATAATTATTGATAAGCCCTTTACATTCTTGGGTAGAAATGATTTATATGAATTTATAGTAAAACTTTGATTTATTATTCATATTTAAGGGTAGAAATTTGTAATTTTCTACAAAAAACTATAAAAAATTAAGATTTTGTGTTCTACATTTTCATTATTTTTCTTAGAAACTTTTCACTTTTGACATAAAATCATATAACTTTATAATCATTTATTAAAAATCTTGATTTTTCATACTTTGTAGTTTTCTATGACGAACTATTGCAAAATCTATCATTTTCTACGGTCATCTGTAAAAACGATTTTTTTTGTAGAACATTGTAGTTTATCGTAAAATTGTTTTCCATCAGGGTTTGTCCCCTTTTTTTCGTTTTTCACTTGAATGTCAACTGATTTAATAGAACCCAATAAGAAATCCAACTATTTTTCGTTAAAAGTGAATTCTTTTTAATTGAGAAATCTACTATTATATTTTTAGTTCAGAATTCTGATCTTCCGGTTGATAATTTAATTTTAGTCAAAAATTCAACGATTTTGTTGAAAAAAATTTTTTTTTAATACAAAATTCGTACTTATAGATTGAAAAGTCATCTTTTTTGGTTAAAAATGAATACTTTTTTATTGAAAAGTCTGCTATAATATATTTGGTTCAGAATTCATCCATTTTGGTTGAAAATGCCATAATTTCAACTTTTTTGTTGAAAATTAACATTTTTTTTAATTTATATTTTTGGGGTTAAAATTTAACTATTTTGTATAGAATTGGCCGTTTTGTCTTTAAAACTTCACAGTTTGGTTGAAAGTGTTTTTCTTTCTTAACTGATAGAATTATTTATCCTAATTAATTGTACTTTTTGAAATTTAAATTTAAAATGTTGGTAATTCATTTTCCATGTTTCAAATTAATTCTTTTACATGCATATATATATATATATATATATATATATATATCCTATTCAAGCTCCCCCTGTTCATACAGAAAAAATCAGGCTCTCG
>JAUELO010000235.1:2797400-2812698 GCA_032357855.1 Amphibolips quercusostensackenii | reverse complement strand
AATTGATCGTTTTTAGTTAAAAATTTAAGTATCTGGTTCAAAATTCATGTATTTTGTTGAAAATTCGTTCTTTTTGGCAGAAAACTAATCTTATTGGTTTAAAACTTATCTTTTTGGTTGAAAATTTAACAATTTGCTTGAAATTCTTTCTATCTTTTGACTACATTTATCGTTTAAAGTTTATCTTTTTTGGAATGAAAATTTAATTATTTGGTTAAAAATTAATTTTTTTTTACCAACAATTTAAGTATTACAGTTAAATCTCTAACTATTTTGTTGAAAGAAAATTTGTTTTTTATTTAGTTAAAAAAATAATTTTTTAAACTGAAAATGTGACTATTTCAGTTGAAAATTCATTACTTTGTTTGAAAATGTAACTATTCGAATAAAACATTCCAGAATTTTATTTGAAATTTCATCTCTTTGTTTGAATATAAATTTTTTAACTATTTAATTTTTGGTGGACAGTTTATCTTTTTTAGTTAAAAAATCATGTATTTTGTGAAAAATTCTTCTTTTTTTGGTAAAATCTTCTTGGTCGAAAATTAATATTTCTGGTTTAAAATTAATCTATTTCAGTTGAAGATTCATAATTTTTGTTGAAAATTTATCAACTTGGTTGTCAAAATTTTTTTTATAGAAAATTAATTTTTTTTAACTGAGAATTCATGTATTTTGTTGAAAAATTGTCTTTTTGGTAGAAAATTAATCTTTTTGTTTGAAAATGAATCTTCTTGGTTGAAAATTCAAGTATTCTAGTTAAATATTCATAATTTTAGTTGTAAATTAAACATTTTAGTTGAAAGTGAAACTCATTTGTTAAAAATTAATCGTTTTGTCGAGCTGATTATTCCATCATTCTAGTCGAAGATTCCATTTTTTGTTGTAAATTTATCTTTTTTAGTTGAAAGTGTGTATGTATTTTGTTTATGTGTTTTGGATGAGGATTAAACTATTTTGTTGAAAATTCGTCTTTTTGGATTAAATTAATCTTTTTTGGTTAATTCAACTGTTTTTTATTTGAAATTTAAGTATTTTTTGGTAGAAAGATTAACTATAACATTTTTCTTTAATGATTCATTTTTTTTATTGAAAATTCAACAACTTGGTTGAAAAATAAGCTTCTTTGTTCAAAATTCATGTATTTTATAGAAGATTAATTTTCTTGGTTGAAAATTTATAATTTTTGGTTAAAAATTCAACTATTCTAGTTAAAGATTCAACATTTTAGTTAAAAATGAATCTTTTGGAATCCCTGGTTTAAAATTGATCTATTTTGTTGAAACTTTTTTCAGATTTTGTTAAAAATTCGTCTTTTTCGGTAGAAAATTAATCTTCTTTGTTGAAAATGAATCTTTTCACTTGAAAATTTAACAGTTTGGTTGGAATTTTTTTTCTCTCTTGACTGAAAAATTTTTCTTTGTTAAAAATTAAACTTTTGTTGAAAATTCGTCTTTTTTGGTTGAATCCAAGTGATTCTAATTTAAAATTAAAAATTTTTTTTTCGAAATATAAACTTACATTTTTCATTGAGTATTACCTTTTTTTGTTGAAAATTCAACTACTTGGTCAAAAGTTAATCTTTTTTGTTAAAAATTCTTTTTCTTTTTGTTTGAAGATTTATAGTTTTAATTGAAAATTACTCTTTTTGGTCGAAAATTTAACTATGTTGTTGAAAATTTGTTTTTTGCGGTGAAAATAAATTTTTTAAACTGTAAATTTAACTAATCTATCTGATTATTCTATTATTTTAGTCAAAAATTTAATTTTTGTTCGAAAATATATATTTTTCAGTTGAAAATTTATCTATTGTGTTCATATTCCTTGGTTGAGGATTAAACTATTTTATTGGAAATTCCTCCTTTTTTGTTAAATTTAACTGTTTTTAATTTAAATTAAATCCTTTTTTCAGTTGATATATTAACTGGGTCAGTATACGTCAGAAATATCAGGATCTGCCCCTGGTTGTTCGATTTTCATAAAAGTTGGTAAAATTATAATGCTACATAAAAGAAATTTTGGGCTCAAAGAATTTTTGAACATTTTCAAAATTGCGGAAGTTACGCTATTTTGAAATTCAGGGTCACATTCTTTTCAATTATCAATATTTTTGAAAAAGATAATTGGATTTTCATCGAAATTAGACACATTAGAGGTGAAATGATATAATTTAAGAATATAGTACAATAAACAAAATTTTTCTAATTTTACCCGAAAAAAGGCAAAAGCAAATTTTGAATCCATTTTTAGTGAATGTCTTTTTCAGTAGAAAATTAATCTTCGTGGATAAAAATTCATGTTTTAGTGAAAAATTGAACAATTTCAGTTAAAGATTCAATATCTTAGTTGAAAATTAATCTTTTTGTTTGAAAGTTTAACGATTTTATTAAAAATTCGTTTTTTTGTTGTTTAAAATTAATTTTTTTAAACTAAAAATTCAACAAATTAAAGTCAATAGTTGAAAATTTATCTTTTTTAATTAAAAATTAATGTATTTCATATAATATTCGTCTTTTTTGGTTGAAAATTCACTATTTTGTTGAATATTACTTTTTATTTTTGGTCAAAAATTAATCTTTATAACTATAAATTTAACCTTGAAAAAAAACTTGAATTGTCAGGTAATTTTCCTCTCGGATTTGAGTAGACACCCTGTCACTTTTTTCTTAAAACACTTGTTAGGCTTTTTTTAAGATAAAGTCACTATAGTCACTTTTTTAAATGAAAAGATCACTTTACTCACTTTTCTTTGAATAAATTAACCCATGCATTAACCACTATTTAATTCAGGCAGGTCTACATCTGCTTCTGAATTTTCTCGAATTCGTTTGTAATATTTTAGGGTATTTTAAAAGATTCAAAGAAATTTTTAACAGGTTTTAATAATTTAAAGGAATTTCCAAGGATGTTTAAAGATTTTAGGATATTTTTAAAAATCCCAAGGAATTTTCAAACCCTTAAAAAAGTTTCAAGTGATTTGAAAGGATTTGAAATATTTTATAGTAGTTGAAAAGATTCTAAGGCATTTTAAAGTGTTTAATAATTTTTCAAGGAATTTACAAGGACACGGGATTTTATAAAATGGTAATGGATTTTAAAGTGTTAAGAGATCTTGTAAGATTTCAAAGATATTAAAATATTTTAAGGTATATCTCAAAAGATTTTCGAGCATTTAAAAAATTGTAGAATATTTTAAAATATTCCAAGGAATTTTCCATTTATTTCAATAATTAGAAGGGATATCAAAGAATTTGATACATTTTAGGGTATTAAAAAAAATTTCAAGAAATTTTAAAGAGTTTTGAACGTTTTAAAATATTTCAAAGGATTTCAAAAGATTTTAAAGGTTTTGAAGTATTTTAAAAATATTTCAGTAACTTTAAGTTATTCTAAAGGATTTCAAAGATTTTGGGATATTTTTTAAAATCCCAATACATTTTCAAGATCTGTAAAAAGTTTCAAGGTCTTTTAAAAGATTTTAAAGAATTCGAAGTACTTTAAGTTTTTTTATTGAAGGAATTTTAAAAGCTTTTAAACATTTTAGGGTATTTTTAAAAATTCCAAAAAATTTTCAAGAGCCTTAAAAAGTTTTAAAGGATTACAAAAGATTTCAAAGGATTTCAAATATTTTAGGATATTTAAAAAGGTTCCAAGGCATTTTCAAGAGCTTAAAAATGTTTTAAGGCATTTTCAAGGATTTTAAGGGATATGAAAAAATTGTCATACAGTTGTAAAGAATGTCCTAGAATTTTGGAAGATATGGAACGATTTTACAGGACCTATAAAGTTTAAAGATATTTTAAAAAATTCCAAGAGATTTTATCAGATATCCGAGAAGTTTTATGATTTTAAGGGATTTTAAAAGCTCTCAAGGTATTTTAATAAATTTTCCATGATTTCAGAAAATATCAGGTTTCATAGAATTTCAGGTGGATTTCAAAGAATTTATTCACAAAAACTGAGAGATTTCGTAGGGTTTTAAAAGTTGGAAGATATTTAAAAATTTTTGTTTGCACTTCATTTGCATTCATTTGAAATTCACCCTGAATTCTTATTAATTTTTCTTGAATTTTATAAATCCTTTTGAATTCTTTGTACTTTTATTGAATCTCTTTAATTCACTTAAATTATTATAATTTTATATAATTTTTCATATAATTATTATAATTTTATTATAATTTTAAATTTACTAAATTCAATAAATTTTTTATAATTTTTAATTGTTTTTAATTCATTTGGAATTTTTTTTAATTTACCTTGAATTTTAATGGATTTCATCTATTTCTTATTGACCTTAAATTCCTCTAAATTCGCTCTAATTTTACTAAAATCAATACAATTTTAGGGATTCTTGATATTTTTTCCAATTCTTTTGCATTCTTTTGAATTTATCTAAAATTTTTTGCAGTGTTATGAATTTATCCTGAATTCATTAAAATTCACTTTTAATTTTTATAAATTTCAATCGTATTCTTTTTAATTCAAAACAACATTAGTCACATTATTAATGCAGATTAGCCTGTTTTTGGGTTTAAATAGGTCAGTTTATTCAAGTAAATTAAGCTGTGGCAGCCTAAGAATAATAGATTTAAAAATTCTAAATTCTACATTTAAATTTAACATGGTTTTATTCCATTTATAATAGATTTAATATTAAAAATGTCACAAGATTAGAATTATGTTCCTTAAATATTAATGGTCAGGGGAAAAAAATTAAACAGAAAAATTAGGGAAAAGTCAGGGAATTTTAAAAATAAAGTTTTTCGGCCACCCTGCAAATCATTTTTGTAGTTTTAAATCAAAAACATCTATAAAGGGATAACATGCTTCATGGGCCGCAATTCTTTAAAAACGGAGGAAATAGGGAGATTTTTTTTATGAAAATACGGGAGTAAATGCTTTTAAATTAAGTTAATGTAGGTAGTATATTTAATTTAATTTAAAACGCTTTTAATACTTAAAACATTAAGTAAAAATATTCTATTTTTATCAAAATGATCAAAAAGATCAATTTTCTACCGAAGAGATGAACTTTTAACTAAAATGATCAATCTTCACCAAAAAAATTATTTTTGAACAAAATTGTTGAATTTTTAACCAAAAAAGGTGAATTATTAACGAAAAATGTAATTCATATTATATTTTTATTGATATAAAAATTGATATCTCAATCAAAAAAGATTTTAATTTTGAATTAAAAACAGTTAAATTCATTTTTTAAAAAACGAATTTTAAAAAACGGTAAACGTCTCAGTAATCGTGACACGATTATTGGGACCATCATGATTATTGGGATATTTACGTAAAATAGTTCAATTTTTGAATTTTCAACCAAAAAGGTAAATTTTTAACAAAATTGTTGAGTTTTCAACAAAATAATTACGTTTTCAACTAAATATTACAATTGTTATTTTCCTGTATAATAATTTGTTTAATTTTTGTTTTTTACACTATAATA
This sequence comes from Amphibolips quercusostensackenii, assembly GCA_032357855.1. Classification (NCBI taxonomy): domain Eukaryota; kingdom Metazoa; phylum Arthropoda; class Insecta; order Hymenoptera; family Cynipidae; genus Amphibolips; species Amphibolips quercusostensackenii. Next base: position 2,807,240 of record JAUELO010000235.1, on the reverse strand, counting down.
TTTTCTTAGCTGTCATTAAAAAATTTTTATCATCTGAGAGCTTTCAACTCATAAAAATATATTAGAATCAAAGTTAAACGTTGAAGGAAACAAAAACAAAAAAATTAGATTTTTCAGTCTTTTACTGAGAAAAATACTTTGAACAATTTAAGGTTTTAAACTTAAAAGAATGCACTAGAAAAAAGTTAATGATAATAAGGAATCAAAATTTATCTACTCATAAAAATACATTTTAGAAAATTTGAACATGAGCATTTTTCAATTCTGTATTTATCTATTTTTCAATATTTAATCTTTTTGAATTTTTTGCTAATGTATTCTATCATACGAAGTGTTTAGGTGTTTAACAGATTTTTCAATGATATAAGTAAACAAAATTCTTTCAAACAAAAAAATAACGAGAAAACTTGCTAAAGGAAAGGCGCTACTATCAGAGGGCACTTTCGTTCAATATTCACGAGATATCAATGTGATATAAAGTTTTAATAAAAAATGAAATATCCGTTTTTTGTCGGAAAAAATCCTCTTTTTTACCTAAAATTAAACTGCGGAACCGCTTTGGTTCCTGTTGTTTGGAAACTAAACCTACAATTTACTTACTTTCTCAGGATTAAATCAAATTTTAATTTTAAATTATGAAAAACAATTGCATTCTCGAAAATGTCACTATTGCATTTTAGCCCTAATAAATTCAGTCCCTGAATTTTTCGGTGAAAGTCTTTAGGACTCCCTAACATAAATTCGACATAAGTATAAAGACTAAAATTTTTGTTTGCGAAAAATCAGTGGGATGTTCCTAAGGAAATGAGAAAATCACGAATAACTTCGAGTAAGATTTGTTTATTACTTTGTAACTCGAAAGGGGAAAAATGTTGAGCATATCTGGGTTTATTGGATTGCTCATGCAATTTATTGGATCCCTTGCATTCAGAAAAGATGGAATTTCTTAGTAAGTAGTCATATAACATTTATGAGAATATTTTTAAGATAATTTGCCTTTCAAAATTACAACTCTCGTTAAACTGGGGTCTCATAAAATTGCAAAAAGTTAAACACGGTGTCTACTCACCTGGAAAACCTGGGATTTTCAGGGAATTGGTTTAAAGTGACAGAATTTTTTCGAGAGTGTGTTTGCATTTTTGTAAATGGTAATATAAAATTAAATAATAATGTTTTTTCATTTGTAAAAAAACTTTATGTTACTGAATTGAACTATTTTGTTGCAAATTCTAAGTATTGAATTTTTTGTTGAGAACTTTCAAATTAAAACTTAAACTATTTGGTTAAAAATTAATTTTTTGGTTGAAGATTCATCGTTTTAATTAAAAATCTAACTATTCCAGTTGAAAATACATCATATTGTTTGAAAATTTAACTATTTTGTTGAAAATTCCTTTTTTTTTTGCTGAAAATTAATTTGTCTAACTGAAAATTTTACGATTCCGTTTTTTTTAATTGATCTTTTTTAGTTAAAAGTTCATCACGTTGGTTGAAAATTTAACTAATCCAGTTGAATATTGCATCATTTTAGTTGAAAATCGATCATTTTGGTTGATGATTAAGTTTCTTTCAACACCAAATTCAACTAATCAATCTTCGGTTGAAAATTCATCAAAGTTGAAAACTCATATATTTTGATGAAAATTCGTCTTTTTGGGAAAAACCTAATCTTCTTGGTTGATAATTCTTCTTTTTGGTAAATAATTTATCTTTTTGGTTGAAAATTCAACTATTCTAGTTAAAGATTCAACATTTTAGCTGAAAATTAATCTTTTCAGTTTTAAATTTAACTATTTAAGTTAAAAATTCATCACTTTCTTTGAAAATTTAAATATTTTCTTGAAAATTCTTTTTTTTATGAAAATTGATTTGTCTAACTGAAAATTAACAATTAGATTTTTTGTTAAAAATTGATCTTTTTTATTTAAAAATTCAAATACTTGGTTTAAAATTGATCTCTTTTTAATAAAAAATTGAATTATTTGTTTGAAAATTCATCTATTTTGTCGTAAGTTTTTCTTTTTTGGTGAATCGTTATTATTTTTTATTGAAAATGCATCTTTTTGGTTAAAAATTAAAATATTCCAATTAAAGACTCAATATTTAATTCAAAATACATATTTTTTGTTTAAAATTGAACTATTCCAGTTAAAGATTTATCATATTATATTTTTTTTATAAAATTAATTTTTTTAAAGTAAAATTTAATTATTCCATTTTTTGTTAAAATGTCATCTGTGTTGTTGAAAATGCAATATTATGGTATTTACTAGATTAATTTTACTTAAAAGACTATATTATATAAGACCAGTAGAGAGAAAAAATTAGCATGGAATAGTTCAATCTTTAGTTTAAAAAATTCATTTTCTACAAAAAAAACAACTATTTGTAAACAAAATAGTTAAATTTTCAAGTAGAGATGAATTTTCAATTAAAATGAATCTTCAACCAAAAAAATTAATTTTCAACAAAGGAGTTTAACTTTCAACCGACTAGTTGATTTTTCAAACAAAAAAGATTAATTCTCAACGTAAAATGTCATACTTGATATTTCAACTAAAAAATATTTTTATTTTAAATAAAAATCAGTTTAATTTTAATCAAAAAGACGAATTTTCAACCAAAAAATATTTATCTGTCATGAGAGGAAAAAATTACAACCAAACTGTTGAAATTTCAAGCAAAAAGATGAATTTTTAACCAAGAAGATTAATTTTCGAAAAAAAAGGAATTTTCAACAAAATTGGTTTATCCAGTATAAATCTACTTTTACAAATGAAAAAATATTGTTATTAACTTTATATTAGAATTTAAAAAAAATGTAAGCACGCTCTCGAAAAAATTCCGTGACTTTAAACAAATTCCCTAAAAATTCCAGGTTTTCTAGATGCGTGAATACCGTGTTTAATTTTTCCCAATTTTAGGATTTAATTTTATATAAAAATGCGAAATACTCGAATTGCTCCGTACTATAAAAAATTATACCTGGAAAAAATGTGGAATTGTAGGAAATTTTTTAGGTTAGGAGGATTGAAGATAATGGCTCTATGAATGGTTTTTGTTAAAACTGAAATATGGCTTTTAGCTAGAAACTTTTTGACAGGTTTATCAAAGCCCTGCTAGCAAAGCTCCAACTGCTTTTTGTGCATAAAGCGAAAGATGAAATGACTGCTGAATAGTGCCTCGGTGGCTCTGGCAAAGTTAAAAACAGGCCCGGTGAATGATCGCGTTGAAACCTCGGTTGAAACTCAACAGTCAAAAACAGAGAGAAAAAAACTCTGTTTTTACTCTTTTCTCGCCTGTTCTTTGCTGACGGTTACCGGGTGATTCGATCTGTCTTTGCCGCAGCTTCTTTCGTTTGGCATAGCGTTCTCACCAAATCCAATTCGTGTGGAAAAATTTAGACCTCTTTCTTTCCTATTGTCTGCATTGGATGTATTTTCATTTCTCGAATCAATTTAACTGTTTCAGGTAAATTCGTAACGGATCAAGTTCTTCGACAATGTGACAAAAACCACAGAATCGGACCTGACCAGGTTACTTTCTGCGACAGAAGGTATTCTTCACATTAAATGTAGCAATAATTTCAAGGAAGGGAACAAAACTGAAAAAAGATTTCACATGGATCAGAAACCGTCCCTCTCTTGACCTAATCCCCTTTTACCCCTTAAGTTTGAAAAAATTATCTGAAATAACAACTAAAATCGAGAATTTTAAACTAATTTTCCCCTTTTCCCGCTTTTTCATACGATTTCGATTTATTTTTTAAGAATCATAAACATAAATTTAAAGACTTAAGAAAACAAGAAGCTTCCAAGGTTTTAAAAATATTTCCTGAACTATTTATTTGATACTTTTGTGGATTTGAAGGGCATCGTCGACTTCACAGGCAAAAAATCTCTGAAAACAGAGGAAATAGGGAGATTTATCACGAAAATAGACGAATAAATTGCTGTAAAAAAATTATTGTAGGTACTACTATTTAATTTAAATTGAAACACTTCACATTCTTAATATTTTAAGTGAAAATATTGCATTTTCAACGAAAAAGATGAATTTTGAACTAAGAAAATTAAATTTTTACCAAAAACGACCAAAAATATGAATTCTCAACGAAAAATGTAACAGTTGATGTTTCACCTAAAAATATATTTTTTTAAATTGAATTCATCCAAAAAATAAAACTTCAGCAAAATAGTTCATTTGTCAACCAAGTTGTTCAAGTTTCAAGACAAAAAGACGAATTTTCTACGAATCTTCAATAAAAATTTCTTTTTCAACCAAATTGTTAAATTTTCTACCAAAATAGTTGCATTTTTAACCAAAATAGTTGGATTTTCAACTAAAATAATGAATCTTCAACAAACAAAAATAATAATTTTTAAGAAAGTAGTTCAACTGTTAACCAAGTATTTGAATTTTCAACCAAAAAAGATTAATTCTTAACGAAAAATGTAATAACTGATTTTTCAATTTAAAAAAATATGTTTTTTAAAAGTATAAACAGTTGAATTGATCCAAAAAAGACGAGTTTTCAATAAAATAATTGAATCCTCAAGTAAAACAGATCAATTTTCAACCAAATGGTTGTATTTTATACCAAAAAAGATAAAATTTCTACCAAAATAAATGAATTTTCCTACCGAAAAGACTAATTTTCAATAAAATAGTTTTATTTGTAACCAAAAAAGATTTTTTAGGCAAGAAGAGAAAAATTCAACCAAAGAGTTGAATTTTCAACAACAATAAAACACATTTTCTACAAAACAGTTTAACTTTTAACCCGAAAATATTAATTTTCAACAAAAAAATTAATTTTTCGCTAAAAAATTGAATTTTTAACCCCAAAAGAAGAATTTTCAACCAAATAGTTAAGTTTCAATCACAGATGAATTTCCAACTGAAATAATAAGTCTTCAACAACAAAATTAATTTTCAACAAAGTAGTTTAACTTTTAACCAAGTAGTTGAATTTTCAACCAAAAAAGATGAACTCTTAACGAACAATGTAATAGTTGATATTTCAACCAAAAAATATATGTTTTTGAAAAGTAAAAACAGTACAGAAAGAAAAATTTAACCAAATTGTTGAATTTTTTACCAAAAAAAAAGATTTTTTAACAAAACAGTTGAACACTCAACCCGAAATTCCGAATTTTCGAGAAAAAAGCTTATTTGTTAACCAAATAGTAGAATTTTCAATCAAAAAGGATGGGTAGACAAACTTATTGCATTTTCCAGCATAATAATTAAATTTTTAACCAAATAATAAAATTAAAATCCAAAAAAAGATCAATTCTCAACAACAACTATAATAGTAGACTTTCCAGCAAAAAAGAATCAACTCTCAACCAAAAATAGTTGGATTTTCTTATTTTGCATTTAAGTGGAAAATAAAAAAAGGCAATAGAGGAAAGACTGTGAAGCCTGCGATAAATAAATCAGAATTTTGATTCATTTTCAATGCTTTTAAATTATGTAATAAGATACGTAAAATGGCCAATCAGAGAAAAGTATGTTTGGTTGTAGGAACAAAATTTTGGAAATCGAAAATAGTATACAAAAAAGTAGCGTATATTAGGATTTTCTAATCAAGTGTAATTAATTTGCAATTTATAGTTACATGGCTTAGTTTTACATGTTAGACAACTGTTTTGATCATCTGAGAGCTTTCAACTGATAAAAATATGTTAGAATAAAAGTTAAACTTTGAAAGAAACAAAAGCAAAAAAGTAGGTTTTTCAGTCATTTTTGTATCTTTGAAATTATTTCATTCTTGCTTACTGACATTCGTTCTGTACTTCAAATAATACACCAGAAAAAATTAATGAGAATAAGGAATCAAAATCTATCAACTGATAAAAATGCATCTAAGAAAATTCAAGTATTAGCTCTTCTCAATTCTGTTGATCTATTTTTCAATCTTGGAAGTATCCTTTGAAGTATCTTATATAAAAGTGAATCCTAAAAATTAATATTTTGTTGTTCTTTAGCAATTTTAGCTTTCAATCGTATCCTGCTTCGGGGTTGGCAGTCACAGAAGGAGTTCAATCGCGGGAACTGACAGCTCGACTGATTGCCTGGCGAAATCAGAATCGAAATTACAACGAAGAAACAGAGGTAATTCTCAACCTAGAAACACTTCAGACTTTAGCTTGATTGTTCCGAGTTTAAAAGCGAAACTCAGCCAAGAAAGGATTTCGGAATTGGATGTTGATTCTGTCAACTGGATTTTACGTGGAATTAAATTATAAATATGTAAACTCTGACTGAAATTAATTTATGATCAGTATCCTTAGGGAGATGAAAATTGGAAGCATATATCAATGAGTAGTAAAAAATTGGTATTTTCAGGAGTTTGAAGAAATTACCTAGTACAATTTCAGAGAAAATCTCAATTTTTCAAGGGATTTTGTAAGATTTTAAGGGATTTCAAGAAGTTTAATCAGATTGTAAGAGATTTTGCAGGGTTTTAAGAGATAAAGGATTTTAAGGGATTTATAGAAACTTGAAGGGATCCCACTATTGTTGCTGAAAATTCATACTTTGGTCTTGAAAATTAATATTTCGCTGATGAAAATTCATCTGAAATCTTTCTTGTTTGAATATTTAACTACTTTTTTTAAAATTCGTCTTTTTGGTTTAAAAAATCATCTGCTTTAGTAGAAAATTCATCTTTTTGGATAAAAATGAAATTGTTTGGCTTAAAATTAATCGTCTGTGGTTGAAGATTGAACCATTTTGTTGGAAATACTTTATTTTTTGTTAAATGGAAATGTTACATTATTCGTCAAAAATTCATATTTTTTGGTTTAAAATTTAACTAGGGGAGAGTCGGGTAGCCCGGACACTTATGACTTTCAAGAAACTGTACTATCTCCGGAGATGAATAATTTTTATCTTTCAGAATTGTCTTGAAGTGTAATTTTAAAAATATGGACTCATATCTCTCATTAGCTCAAAAAACAATACGGTCGAAATATTTCGTATCTAGAAAACAAGTGCATTTTGTAAAAGATAAACCAAATTTATGATAAAATATTTGCATAACTAAAAAAAATATTACTTGAATTTTTATTGGCACACATAAATTCACTTTTGAACTATGCGACCCGCAATTTTTGTTTAATTATTTCTTGTATTTTCTTATTTATAGCAGTTTTACTGAAAAATGTCACATTCGGGTAGCCCCGGACATTTCGAGGCGGGTACCTCCGGACAGGTTTTTTCATGCTTCATTTTATTTGTTTTCTGTCAAAAATTGTCAAATGATAAATAGACACCAATGACCTAAATGAATTAAGACTGTAATAACCTACATCTGTACTGATTTTCTTACTTTCGGTGAGTCTTTGTGTTCTGTTTAAGGGTTCTTGTAGTTTTAAAGTAATGTATTTAATAAAATTATACCAAATATTACGAAAATCTCGGTGTCCGGGGCTACCCGACAGTATTTTTTCTTAACATATTTTAGACCTCATTTAAATTGCCTTTTTTCCTTTCACGGCAAGTTTGTGTCTTATACATCGAATTGCAAAGTGTTGCTAGAAGCCCTGGCATTATAAATAACCTTTTATATCAATATTTTTATCACTATCAGCTAAACTCTCCCCTACTCCATTAAAAGTTGAACTACTTTATTCAAAATTCATGGTTTTGTTTGGTGAAGATTCATCTTGTAGGTTGAAGAATGATCTATTTTGTTGAAAGTTTTTTTTAACATTAATTTTTGTAATTAATAATTTAACTTTTTCATTTTTGGTTAAATATTGTTCTTTTTCAGTTGAAAAATTAACTATTTTGTTGAAAATTAATTTTCTTTTGTTGAAGATTTAACTATTTTGTTCAAAATTCGTCTTTTTTGGTTGAATCAGCTGTTTTTTATTTAAAATTAAAATCTTTTTTTGGTTAAAATATCTACTATTATATTAATCGTTGAAAATTTAACTTTTTTGGTTGAAAATGAACCTACTTGATTAAAGGTTGAACCACTTTATTAAAAAATTATTTGTTGTTGTTGAAGATTCATTATTTTAGTTGAAAATTTATCTATTTGGTTGAAATTTTAACTATTTTGTTAAAAACTTATCTTTTTCAATTAAAAATTCAACTACTTGGGTAAAAGTTGAACTACATTTTTAAAGATTCATTTTTTTGGTTGAGGGTTATCTCTTTGGTTGAAAATTTAACTATGTTATTGAAAATTCGTTTTTTTCTTTAAAATTAATTTTTTAAACTTAAAGTATAAGTTGTACATTTTTGTTTGAAAGTTGATCTTTTCTAGTGGAAAACTCGTCCTTTTTGGTATAAAACTAATTTTGCTTTGAAATTTCCTCTTTTTTGGTTAAAAATGGACTTTTTTTTGTTGAAAATTCAACCGTTTTACAGAAAATTTGGCTTTTGGCTTGAAAGTTTTACAGTTTAGATAGATGTTCTTTTCTCTCTTTTGAGTGAAAAATCTTTATTAGTTGAAAATTGGTCTTTTTAGTTGGAAAAATCCTAATTTTTGTTGAAAAATCATGTCTTTGGTTGAAAATGAACTTTTTTGATAAAACTACAACTTATTAATTAAAAATTATTTTTTTTTAATGAAAACTCAACTTTTCCATTTTCAGGTGAAAATTCATATTTTTTGGTGGTCAATTGAACTATTTGCTTGAAAATTCATAAATTTGGTTGAAAATTCGTAGTTTTTAGTGTTAAATCAACAATGCAACTATTGTTGGTTTGAGTTAAATATTTTTGGTTTGAAAATTCTACTATTTTGTTGCAAATTTAACTATTTTGATAACAAGTCTTTTTTTGACAGAAATTTAACTGTCTTGTCAAATAATAAATAAATGTGAAATTGTAATGTGAAATTGTTTTACTCCTTTTAGTAAAGATTTTATGTTAGCAATATGACAAGATTAAAATGCTGGTCTTTGAATATTAATTACCAGGGAAAATGAAAAATTGGTTAGGGAAAAAGCAAGGAAAAGTTACAAATTTTAAAGAATCTGAGGGATTTTTAATGGGGTTTCAAAAATTTGTACGGGATTTCAAAGATTTTTCTGGGATTTTAATGAACTTTAGGAGATTCAAAGGGGTTTCGATGATTTCGCGAGATATTAAAGGATTCAAAATATTTCAAAAGATTCCAAAGTACTCGTATATCCATTCATGGATTTTAGAGAATTTCGTAAGCTTTTTAAAGATTTAACAGAATTTGAAAGAATTTCCGAATAATATAAAGGATTGTAAGGGATTCCGAGAAATTTGTATGGCTTTTAAAAGATTTTAATTGATTTAAAAATATGTCAGGGTATTTTAAGAGATTTGAAAAGATTTCCACGGATTTTAAATATTTAAATGAATTTGAAAGCGATTTCAAAGATTTTAAAGGATCTCGTAATATTTCGAAATATTTCACAGGATTTGAAGGATTTAAACCGATTCTTAGAGATTTTAAGGAATTTCCGCGTATTTTGAAGGATTATATTATAAGGAATTTTAATATGATTTTGAAGATTTCAAGAATTTTACAAGATTTCACGTAATCTTAAAGAATTTTATGAGATTTCTAGGAAATTCAATCGTTTTAAAGGAATTTCAAGAGATTATGTACGATATCAATGGAATTAAAAGACTTCAATGAATTCCCACATAATTTAACAAATTTGATGGTATTTACAAACTTTTAAAAGCATTCACGGGATTTCAAATGATTGCAAAGATTTCCCGGAATTTCACGAGATTTCATTTTTTTTTTTGTTTAAATAATCAAAAAGAAGAAACCTACGTGCCAACTGCTTTCGGGGGGGGGGGGGGGGGGGGGGGGGGGGGGGGGGGGGGGGGGGG
>JAUELO010000235.1:2739208-2753010 GCA_032357855.1 Amphibolips quercusostensackenii | reverse complement strand
AAGAGTTTACCTATTGCAATACAAATTCGGCAGATTCAAAATGAAGCATGAAATATTTGAAAGTAAAGAATTTAAAATTAGATGATTTGAAAATAGAAAACTTCTGTGACATGCAAGGACAATTTGGATAACTTTTAATTGAACATTTATTATTTCATATATGTACTTCCAATTTAAAATTAAAAATTACAAATCGGTTTAATATCAGTTACCTTTCTTTTAAAATAAGTGTACTATCGATCTTTAAAGTTTAGTATTATTCAAACTAATAGAGGTATTAAATTTTTTTGCCATTTTTTTTTGAAAATGTTGAAAGAAAAATGTACTCAAAAATCCCAAGCGTTTTCTAGTCTAAATTTGTACATTAGGGTAAATATTATTTCATGATATTTCATCATGTGCGAGCACCTTCAAGAGGGCGAAGATTTTTTCTATGAAATCGAAAATTCACGTTTTTCTTAAAGAAAGAGACTCAAGTTATGACAAAAGTCTGAAGACATAAATTAGTTCTCTTAAAAAATTCTAAAAATTAATGTCGTTTCATTTCCTTTAAAAAAGAACATATTCCTCGGACACCGATTGTGTGGCTTGAGCATAGACCGCACGCCTCATAGGAAATGATTCAGTGGGATTATTTCGTATTTGATAACAATAGTCTGACGTGTTTAAATATTGCGTACAAATGACTGTACTTAAAAAACTGGAAATTTAAGACAAAAACTATTGTTATTCGTATATATATTGAATTTTGTCAGGAGATATTTATGAACCTGGAAAAACCAGGAAATGTCAGGGATTTTTTTTTTAAAGTCAGGGAATTTTTTCGAAAGCGTACTTTTTATTTTTTAAATTGCAATGTGAGATTGAATAACAATGATTCTTCATACGTAAAAGTAACTTTATATTACTTTTTGGTTGAATTCAACTGTTTTTTATTAAAAATTAAAATCTGTTATGGTTGTAATATCAACTACTACATTTTTCGTTGAAAATTCATCTTTTTTGGTTGGGAATTCCACTACTTGGTTGAAACTTAAACTCTTTTGTTAAAACTTAGTTTTTTTGGTTAAAGATTCATCATTTTATTTGAAAATTCATCTCTTCGGTTGAAAATTAAGCTATTTTGTTGAAAATTCGTTTTTTTCTTTGGCTGAATATTAATTTTTTCTTACTGAAAATTTAACTACTGCAGTTGCAAGTTAAACTATTCTGTTGAATTTTTTTTTGGTAAAAATTATTTTTTTTTTTTTAACTGAAAATTGAATGAATCCTTTTTTGGTTAAAAATTATCTTTTTTAGTTCGAAATTCAGCTGTTTGTTTGAAAATTGATCTTTTTTAATTGAAAATTAATGTATTTTATGGAAAATGCAATATTTTTACTTTAAAGGTAAGGAATTTCAAGCACTATACATTGAATTTAATATAGTACCTACATTAATTTTACCTAAATATGTACTGAATTTTAAATATAAGATAAACAAAAATTTGTTTGAATTATTATTCAAGTTCATGGACTTCAGAGACAAATTCAAGGAATGATTAATTATATTTTTAGTATTATTTAATTAATCTATAGTGCTAATATATTTAAGAATATATTTTAATATAATTTGTCGAAGCTTTTTAAATTAAACACATTAATTGAATCCCTAGAATCTGAAAAAAAGTTATTTATAATAAACTCGTGAAACTGTATACATATTCCGATTTGTTTGTTTTTAAAAGTGCGGAGTTTTTAAGTGGCTCTGTACTATGAAAAATTATACCTGGAAAAAAACATGGACTTATCAGGGAATTTTTTCCCAAGATTTAAGTAGACACCCTAAAATATAAAAAAAATTATTTTCAAAAACATGTTCCATATTCTATATTCCCATAGTTCATGAATTTAAGGTGCTTCTAGTATAGGCTAATTAGTACTATTTGGAATGATTTAAATTTGCGACCAAAATTTGTTAAAAATATTTCAATTTAAAATTATTCAATTTTTAATGTTTTGAATTGAAATTTGATTGCACATATTTTCATTTCAAAACTGTTCTATTTTCGAAGTTTTAATCGTCAATTATTAAATTTTGAATGTTTACGATTTAATACTATTCACAATTTCTCAATTTTAAACGCTTTCAATTCGAAATAATTTGATTTTGGAAGTTTTTCATTCAAAATTGTATAATCTCAAATGCTTTTAACTCAAAATTATGTGATTTTGGACGCTGAAATTAAAAACAAACAATTTCGTATGTTTTAAAGTAAAACTATTCTGTTTTTAAAGCTTTCAATGACAAAAATTTAATTCCCGGACGTTTCAAAACTAAAATTCTTTAATTTCGATTGATATAAACTGATTAAATTAATTGAATTAAATAAGTCATTTAATTTTTATTTGTTAAATGTCTATCGTATGAATTTGGAATATCACGTTTCCAATTATTAAATTTAAATTTTATATTTAAAACCTTAGAATGTTAAAATTCTTGCATTTAAAATAAATTTAAAAAAACAACAAATAAATGAAGTTATGTATAATTTTACAAAAGAAAACGTAGAATTTCTTATTACATTATCGAATTAGATTGAAAATTTTTAAAAATTATTTTGGTCCATTTTTTAAGCTTTAAATTTGAAAGGTTCAATTTGAAACATTTTCACATTAAAAATAATTCAGTTTGCAATGCCTAATAATTGTAAAATCGTTTAATATGAAGCGCCTCTTTAAATACTTAAAACAGTGCAATATTTTTGTGTGTGTAATTATTGTTTTTCCACAAAAAAAAAAATAAATAAAGTGTCATTTTCCGGGGTTTTCTGCCCTCAAGAAATACGTAGTCATCTTTTACGGATCATTTACCGTCCTGATTTTGGAATATTAAATCAATTAGACAAAAAACTAGGGACAACACGACTTTTAATTATTTTTCTTGTATCCTGATATACATCAAAATCCGAGTTAAAACTGAACTAACCACTTGAAAATGATCTTTTTCAGGAAATGGCAAGCATCATGAGTTTCTCGTCAAGTTCCGGAGGCGGTTCATCCACTGGGATTCACGGTCACCGTCGTCTCGGGGCAAAAGTCGACGTCGTCTACAGCCTTTTGGGAATGCTAGGTCGAAGCGAGGGCCGAGAAGACATGAGTGCCACCTTACTCTCCATGAGCAGCTCCATAGAAAGTTGTCTCATCATGAGACAATCAGGCTGTCTTCCTCTACTAGTCCAACTCATCCATGCACCAGGTCAAGATCCCGAAACCCGGGAACGAGCTGCCCGAGCCCTCCACAACGTCGTCCAATCCAGAAACGATGAACGAATCGGACGCCGAGAAGTTCGAGTTCTCAGGCTTCTGGAACAACTCAGAGACTACTGTCAAACCCTCCGAGCATCTCTAGAAACCGGACAACCCCGAGACGACCTGGAAAGACATCCTGGAGCGACTATCGCAGCTCTCATGAAACTTTCCTTCGATGAAGATCATCGTCACGCGATGTGCCAACTTGGGGGACTTCATGCAGTCGCCGAATTAATCGAAATGGATCACGCAGCTCATGGAAGTGAATGTGACGACCAAAACTGCATCACGTTGAGAAGATATGCAGGAATGGCCTTGACCAATTTGACTTTCGGTGACGGAAACAACAAAGCTCTTCTCTGTTCCTTTAAAGACTTCATGAGAGCTTTAGTTTCCCAACTGCGATCTCCAAGCGACGATTTGAGACAAGTCACTGCGAGTGTTTTAAGAAATTTATCCTGGAGAGCCGACAGCAGTAGTAAACAGACTCTGAGGGAAGTTGGCGCAGTCATAGGTCTGATGAAAGCTGCGATGGAGGGTCGGAAAGAATCCACTTTAAAATCTATTCTATCAGCTCTCTGGAATCTTTCTGCTCACTGCAGCACTAATAAAGTCGACATCTGTGCGGTTGCAGGCGCCTTGGCATTTCTCGTTGACATGCTCAGCTACAAAGCACCTTCGAAAAACTTCGCGATTGTAGAAAATGCTGGTGGGATTTTGAGAAACGTATCGAGTCACATTGCCGTGAGGGAAGATTACAGATCAATCGTCAGAGAAAAAGGATGTCTTCAGGTTCTTCTTCGTCAGTTAAGATCGCCAAGTCTCACGGTTGTTAGCAACGCCTGTGGAGCTTTGTGGAACCTTTCAGCTAGGTGTCCTCACGATCAGCGTTTACTTTGGGACTTGGGAGCAGTTCCGATGCTAAGGAGCCTTGTGCACTCAAAACATAAGATGATTTCGATGGGTTCAAGCGCTGCCTTAAAAAATCTTCTTAGCGCGAGACCTGGGAGCAGTAATCTCGTACATTTGGATTCAACAGCGAGGGGACTTGGTTTACCAACTCTGCCAACTTTGGTTGCTCGGAGACAAAAGGCTCTTGAGCAAGAGATCGATCAGAATTTAGCGGAGACTTGCGAGAATATAGAGCCTAGTACTTCTCCGATTAATAAGGAGGATAAATTCTCTTTTAAAGTGGATCCAAATCTCATCAATCCTACTGCTGCAAGATCTTATCAAGTTCAGGCTGGTCCTTCTGGTATTAAATACCCGAATGTTGCAAGAAGTGAGAGCAGGGAATCGATGCGTTCAGTGACAAGCACACATTCTGATACGATTTTTGAGAAAGTTAATCGAAATGCTTTAAATGGAGGTTCGCCAGTCGATGTGCAGATGAAACAACAGTCTTCTTCGCTTCATTCGGCTGTTGGTTTTGACTTGGGAAATGTTGGCGATTATACGAAAGGAACACAAGCTGAGAGGAAATATGCTATCAGGTACAAAAATGCTGTGCCAAGAATGAAAAGTGATGTGGAAGATTTGAAAAGAACTAATTCTACGATATCGTGGGCCATTGCGCCTGATCAGGAAGCAGGATGTTCACAAGTCTTGATGAATTCTTCGATTGAAGGTAAACTTTCACAGACGAGTTCTTGTGATTTTTCGTTCACTAGGTCTGATAACGAGTGCAGCTTTCCTGAGAAGCCGGATATTCAGAGGACGAATTTGGAATCAGGAAAATCGAAAAATCATGTGGTTCTTCAGAACGGAGCGGGTGGACATTTAGAAAAACCAAAGGAGATTAAAAGTGTTTTGAGTCTCGAAGAAGACCCATTTTGTGATTATGCGGAGACGGATTTGGACCAGACGACGGATTACAGTTTAAGATATGCGGAACGCAATTCAGATGAGGATGAGAAACAGAGTTCGGCGTACTTTACATGTACGGAACAAGATATTGTTAACGGAGATAGCGTGAAAACTTATTGCACGGAAGGTACACCTTCCCAGACATCTTTGAATTCATCGAGAGCTACTTCGGCTTCTGATTTGCAAGAGGATATTCGACCGAGAAGCTTGTTCAGGACCATTATTTCCGATGCTAGTGATTCTCATACATTTAAATCGATTAATTTAAATTCGTTGACGAATGCGGACAGATCTTTGGAAGATGGATGGCAGGAAGAGGAGTTTGAAGTGACGGTGGTGGATGATCGCATTAATTCAAAAGAGAATTCTTGTGCAGATTCTGGTGCAGGTAGCTACAGGTCTCAGACAGTAGATGACGAGCATAAAATCGCTGACGATTCAAAGCACAAAGAATGCGAAAGAAGGTCAAGAACCAAGACGAATTCTCCATTTACTGTGAATCACATAAGCGAAGATGACGACGATGATGATGAAGGTTTACTTGCTGCTTGCATTAACATTGGAATGCAAAACAATAGACACAGACAGTCCTTAAGGCGAAACAGCTTTGAGGAAGAAGAATTGCAAGCAGAGTGCAATCTCACGAGATACGAGACCAGCAATGAATTAAACCGAGTCGACAACAATGTGCCAATACTTCCTTCTAATGAACCATTAAAAAATTCACGATACAGTATGCAAGAAATGACATCAATCGACTACGATTACGGAAAGAATGAGCCTCTATCGTTGCCTGCAACTGAACTAACAACTGAATCTTCCTCTGTCCCGGAAAAAATTCCCGAATCTGAAAACCCTGAATCTCAAAGACAACCTTCTTCAGAAGTCGCCATCTCCGGAAGTTGCGAATCCTTCGATTCAGTTGAGCGATCAGAACAAGCTCTCCTAGAATTTTGCATTCAATCCAGGATTCCTAAAGTAACAAGCGATTCCACGAATGCATCTAATACTTCCCTAACTTCAAGCGAACCTTCTTCAAAGGAAACAATCGACACAGTTGACATTAAGCCAAATGGAATCGCCGGAATGCAAGTTGAGGAAGCGATTATAATGAGCGAGGAAAACTCAAAAGTTGAGGAAGCTTACAGAAGACAAAGAGATCCTGACGCCATGATTGCATCTTTAGACAGACTGACCGCAACTTTAGTTCAACAAACAGAAGCGATGCGCGAGAGGGATTTCAACATGAAGCAAAGTTTGCTCAGTAGTGACACCTGGAACGAAGATTCTCCGAATGATGTTTCTTTCCCAAGTATCAGTGTCAGTGCTCCTCTTATTGCTTCGTTCAAAAGCGATGCTCAAGACGAACATCTTCCAGCTTTATCTATCATGACCGATTCGAGAATAATCGCCGAAGAAGCCATCAAAATCGCCGAGGTTGTTTCAGCTGAAGCAAACAATTCAGGAGCACTTTCTATCGATCTGGAAAATATTAACCCTCCATCTTTTATGGGTAGTTTGCAATCCTTAAGCGCGAGCTACAACAATGCTCCTGAAAGCGAAATCTACACGGTGAGAGATCGCGGTTTCTCGATTTCGACTCCACCTGGAAAAATGAGGAGCCCAATTTCAACAAGTCGCAAAAAGTCTTTACCTGCTGGCGTTGTTGCCAAAAGGGCTTTAAACTACGGTCAAAATCACACAAGTTTGGAGAACCTTTCTCAACTCGAAAACGTGAAACCTCCCTCTATGATGGATGAAGTTTTGGACATGGGGGATATGGAAAACAGTATGGTAAGTGTTGCGAGTATCACTTCCGAAATCGCCGACAGAGATCAATATTCTTCGAGTTTGACAGGAAGCGATCCCGTTTACGATTTCGTAAAACCAGTAGCGAATGTTCTTTCGATGACTTGCATGAGATACGCTGAATCAATGCAGATGAGTGCCAACAACAGTTTGAGTGAGTGTCTCGAAAATATAAATCCACCTTCTTTGTTTAACGAAGTGACCGAAATGGACGAGTCGACTCTTGAGGGGAATTCTGAAACTCTTTGTAATGAAACTCTCTGTATTGATATCGATCTCCGGACCGAAGAAGCTTCCCAGATAGATAGAATTGAGGAAGTAGGAAATGATACTGACGAAGCTACAACTCCAATTCCTAGTGAATACAGTTCTGCAGAAACCACGCCAAAGAAGCGACTTCATAGAGGACATCTAACGCCGAAGCAAAAGCGACAATTGGCAAAAGAAAGGTATAAGACCTATACGATTGCTGCAGAGTTAGTGAAGAAAGAAGAAGAAGATAGGAGAAAACAAGAACAGGCTGAGAATCGGAAGAGTTCGCTCACCAAGTTAACTCCCAAGCAACGTAGACAAGAAGATAGGAATAGATTCCAAACCCAGGTTCTTGAAGCTCCTGTCCTTCAAAAATCACCAGAAACAGTGAAGTCTGGGATTCCGAAATTTACAGGGAAGAGTTTCAGCAGAGCGAACGAGAGGTACCGGACGAGAACGATAGAAAGTGACCTTCCTCAAGTGAAAGATCTCGAAGTGCACACGATGTTAGAACAAAATGCGAATATCGTTCTTAACACCTTGAGTGAAACTACAAAAGTTGAAGAGACACTTTTAGATTGTGAGACTCTGTCTCTCGTCTCCAACGAATCAGGATCTGAACATTATCTCCAAATGCGTTTCGCCAACGGAGACAAAAAAATCAACTTTCATCAGGAGAGCAGATCTAGAATATTCTCTTACGAGGCTCCTGAAGAAAGGCAAGAGTTCGAGGAATCGGAAAGTGAAGATTCCGAGAAACAAATTCCAGAACCAAAAGGTCCACGCATCATAAAACCAGGAACTCTCAGCAGAGATTTAAGCCTAGAGTCGAACGCGAGTCAATCCGAACCAGAGATTCCAAAAGCGATTCGAGGAAGAAGAAAGCCCTTGTATTCAAACCCTAGTACCAGGAAATCAACTCCTCAATGTTCACCTTCAAAACTGAATAGGAACAGTGCGATTCCAATCGGAAGGAGCAACACTTCTCCGATTGTTCGAGCAACAAGAGCTACAACTCTCAGGCAAAATAACAATACTCCTCGGGAACCTTCAAAGTCGAATAGTCCAAAACACACAGCAAATCATCTAGGTGGTGATAAAAAAACAGCTACCGGTAATGTATCAAAAAGGAGTTCTATTCCCCAAAAGGGATCTTCTTTGACCTTCACCAAAGCCATGAAACGTCACAGCACTCCAGCTGCTCAGGAGGTCAAAACCGCATCCCCGAAACCCCTCGAAAGGCAGGGCACTTTTACTAAAGACGAACCTGAGGTTGAAAACGCACCAACCGTTCCTTCAATTGCTTCACCTATGAAAACAAAAATTGCCAAACCTGTCGCGAGTTCCAAATCTTTGATTCAAAAACCCAAAGTTTCTAAGTTTCCAAATTCGAAAGTACCTTCACTGATTCCTTCAAAGAGGAATCCAAATTCTAGTGAAAGCAGCATTCCTAAAAAGGTTACGACTTTAGGACAAAGATCAAACAGCAATTCAAGCATTTCGCCTTTGTCTCAGAAGAAGACAAAGGAAGCGACAAGCAAAATCGCGAGTCTTTGGAAGAAAGTGGAAGATAGTAAGAACAAACGGCCTGAAAAACCGGATACGAGGAAGTGGATTACGACAAGCAACGGGACAATCCAAGATACAGTCGATGATGTACCGGCTTTTAGATTCTTCAGGAGTTCCACTTTCGAAGGGATGCCTAAAACTATTAGTGACTCCTCGATATCACAGAAGGCATGTTCTCAAAATTCGTCCAAAATGGAGATGTATAATGGGATTAAGTATCGAAATTCCTGTGATCTGAGTGGTATTCCAGTGAAGCATCCGGAGCCGCAGAGCCAGGAACAAGTAGTCTTCAGAAGCCAGAGGAATGCTGATACATCGGAAAGTGAAATCGACATCACCAAAAGAATTTCTCGGCTTGGGTCATTCATCCGGGTTGATGATTCTTCTTCCAAAGCGAGTTCTCCACTCCAAGTTGTAGCTTCTGCCGCCAGAACACCAGCTTCTGCGATTGTGCCGCCCTTCAATTACAATCCGCGTCCAGAAAGTTCCCTGCAGAATGCCAAAGACAATTCTGAAGGAAAGGTCGAAAATCAGAGTTTTAAGTCGGAAATTATCACCGCTTCGGCCCGGGTTACGACAGTTTAAAAGGATCGAGAGTTCTGTTGTTTAACCTTACAAAAAGTCCATTTTTTAAATTTGAACAAATATAGGTACTATAGATTTATTTTGACAAATATTGTCCATAGAGAAAAGGAGAGTTTGTAACAAAAATTTCGCGCCAGGATTGAGTCTAATTTAAAGGTTATGTTTAAGTGTGGGCGGGATTTCAGCGGGAAATTTAAATGTGAAGATCTTTATATTAATGGACAGTGTTTTTTAAAAATTAAGACAATATTTGTAGCCTCTATTTTATATAGAATCATTTTCAAAATTGTAAAAGTTCGTATAAAACGGTTAGACAACTAGAGCCAATTAAAAGGATTACTTTTTGCTGTCTTATTCAGACTAGTCATTCTATTTCTGCAGGGAAAAGAACAATTATTTATACTATTTATTTACAATTCATCGACTCAAAGCAACTTATGATTATCTTGGAAAAATTGCTTTCAACTTTGCATTTGCAGCTAAAGAATTCGAACTTTTCATGGAAAGTTATAAAACTCGTTGATTTTAAATGCTTGTTGGAAAAGTTACTTATTTTGTTGTTGTTTAATTTAGTTAAGTGAGGTCGTTAAATCTATCAGAAACGGCGAGTCATTAGCGAATAATAATCCAAGTTGCACCTTGATTTTTTTTAATTGTTCAAAATAAAACATTAAATTTGGTTTGAACGTTTTTTGCAAATAGAAAACTTCTAGGACCGGGTGCCAATTTTTTGAAAGGCTGTAAGATAAATGTACCAGTAATCGTGACGGTGCCAATAATCGTGAAACTTGGTTATAATTTAAATATATTGTTATAAAATATTTTGTAATTAACATTTAATGACAAAGCCCATTTATTTTTAGTATTTTATCTTAGCAAATGGAAATTAAATGCATTAAAATTAAATAAAAGCAAGAAGAAAAGGGCTAAGGTCAAGGTTACTGGGAGCTTTACCTTAGTATTTTTTAAAATGATTATTTAAATTTCATATTTTAATTGTAGTGAGGGATTTCACACTCTTTCGAAAATCCACAGAAAACTTGAAAAAGTGGAGAGTTTACAAAATGGCAGTGATTTTTCTGAAAATCAAAGAAAGAAATACTGCTCATGGAGAAAATAATTTTTTTAATTTTGAACTTTTTCAAATTTTTCGTTGAGTTTCG
Organism: Amphibolips quercusostensackenii; assembly: GCA_032357855.1. Classification (NCBI taxonomy): domain Eukaryota; kingdom Metazoa; phylum Arthropoda; class Insecta; order Hymenoptera; family Cynipidae; genus Amphibolips; species Amphibolips quercusostensackenii. The sequence goes on along the minus strand of JAUELO010000235.1, from coordinate 2,742,476 downwards.
AAAGAGTGCGAAATTCCTCACCTTAAATCTGAATTCAGTATCTTCAGTGTACAGCTTGGACTGTAATCAAAATTTGGCTTTTTGGACAAGAAAATAAAATTTGAATCAAAAATCAATTTCACAAGTTTTATTTGCTTATCTAATTAACCAAGTTGTATTTATTCTCTCACGCTTCAGCGTTTCAGATGGATAAAATGCTCGGCACTTTAGTCGATACCATTTTCATTTTTCTGTAGGTTCATGGATATACTGTATTTTTTATTTTTTAAATGAAATACTTCTTTGCATTCGAATAGGCGGTTACTTTAAATTGTAGTTCTCGAGAGCTGGTGCTCCAGGTCTAAGATCTTAATAGATTTTTCATGTTGTATATAATACGAAATACGTCGATAAATTTCAGACATACTCATTGATCTTAAAATTCGTCGTACATGATATACTGATTGTACTAGCCTATTTATTCAATTCTGTATATAAAGATCCGTGAATAAAAAGTAGGAAGGATAGTGATAAGCGCAAATATAGAGTACGTAAAGCTTGTTGTTTTACATTGATCTTAGAGTAAAGAAAAATAATCGTATACGTGATTAGACCCTTTAATTTTTATCAGACGTGCTTTGTACGTTTTCGAGTGTAAACTAAGGAACGATTAATTAATTCCTTGTAAAGACTGATAGCAAAGCGTTATGAGAAAGATGATTTTACTTGAAAATCTGTATTATCATTCGAAAGCAACTGTTAAACCTAAAAATGTAAGGACTTGCAAATGCGACCTAAGTTTCTAGTCCAGTTTCAATAAACGCGTACTGCAGAAAATAGCATATATATTTTGAGAATGTCACATACCGAACTCATATGATATAAGAAAAGGCTATGTATTTATATGTAATTTGATTAAATTCGCGTATTGACCAAATTACGCAATATTTTTTCATTTCTCGTATACGTTAGATAAAATCGATTTCCATTTTTAATGGTAATACTTTTGATCTTTTAACTTTTTTAATGTGTATACTAATTCGAAAAGTTGCGACGTTATTGTACATAATTATTGTTAATTTCCTCCTCTCGTGTCATCTTTCCTTCTGTAAGACATGCGTGTAGAAAAATGTCGATTTCCTAATTTAGAAGGAAATTACTCGACGTGGTGAGGTCGTTATTTCGATCCTTTTCCAGTTCGGATTAATTCAATTTAATCCTTCCAACTCGGATGTCCAAGGATCCTTTTAGTTTGATCTTTTAGTTCGAGTTTGAAGCGAATTTGGTCCGTACTCCGAACATTCTGTGTAACTTCTTAATAGCGTACTCAGATACTTGTAGCATATGGTCTTTTATCAATTAATCCTTAAGTTTGTCAGATACTTTAATTCTTTGTACATTATTCATTATAATTAAACAATAAATTCACAGCTAAATCGCAAATTATAAGAGAAAATTAAATTTCCTTTCCCATGTGATGGGTGTCAGGATCGTACTAAATATTTTGTTATAAAAATGTTTATTTTTGGTAATGTACAGAGCTGAGTTTATAAAGGATGCTCGTAGAGATTAATAGACTTATCTTCAGACACAGATGCAATCATGTTGTTCTTACTAGAATGATACTTCACTGACCAAACCTTAAAAAAGAAAGAAAACGATTTAATAAATTAATGTTTACAGGGTTCACAGTCCATCCTCTTTTCCTTCTTCGCTCTTTCCCCCTTTTCCCCTTTAAATCCGAAATACATAAAATTGAGAATTTTGGCCCAATTTTCTCCTTTCCCCCTTTTTTAAATAAGATTTCGATTCATTTTTTAAGAATCATAAACAAGAAGAAGCTTCGGAAGAGATTCTTTTTGATGATAACAATTTTAAAACGTTTTCTGAACGATTTATATATTAATTTTGTAGATTTAAAGGACATCGTCGACAGCGAAGAACATCGCAATTAAATTTAAATTGAAACGCTTCAAATTCCAAACAAGAAAGATGTAATTTCTACCAAAAGAGATGAAATTTCAAACAAAATAATTGAACTATCAACCAAAAAATACTTATTAGTTAAATTTCCAATCTAAAAAGACGGATTTTAAACAAAAAAAGTTATTTTTGAACCAACGGCTTGAATTTTCTACGAAAATAGTTCAATTTTTAACCAAAAAGGAAGACTAACAAAATTGCTGAATTTTCAACAAAATAATTAAATTTTCAACCAAAGAATATTTTTTAGTTAAGAAAGAAAACAAAGTTCAAACAAGATTAATTTTTTTCAAAAAAGTCGAATTTTCAACGAACATGATGAGTCTTCAATCAAAAAAAGATATTTTTAATCAAGTACTTAAACTTTCAACGAAGTAGTTAAGTTTTTAGCAAAAAAAGATTAATTCTCAACAAAAAATGTAATAAACATTTTTTATTTTAAATAAAAAATAGTTGAATTCATTCAAAAAAGACAAATTTTCAACGAAAAAGATGAAATTTCTACTAAAAGAGATAAATTTTCAAAACAAAAAGATAAATTACCAACAAAATAGTTCAATTTTAAACCAGAAAAGATGTTTCAGTCTAGAAAGAAAAAAATTCAACCAGATTCTTTAATTTTGAAACCAAAAAGACGAGTTTTTAACAAAAAAGTGAATAGTTGAATTTTCAACAAAAATAAATGAATTTTGAACCAAAACTGCTATTAAAAAAATTTTATTTTAAATAAAAAATAGTCCAATTCATTCAAAAAAGACGAATTATTAATCAAATTGTTAAATACTCAATCAAACGAGATGATTTTCAACCAAACTGTTATATTTTTAACCAAAAAAGATGAAGTTTTTACCAAAAGAGATGAATTTTCAAACAAAGAAGACGAATTTCCAACAAAATAGTTAGATTTTAAAACAAAACAGATTTTTTTAGCCAAAAAAAATTCCAACAGATTTTTGAATTATCAACAAAAAAAGCTTTAACCATTGTGCCTCAAAAATTTTTTTCATGAGAAACTCGACTTCTATTCAACCTTAAAATAACATATAGTTGAATTTTATACCAAAATAGTTTAATTTTCAACCGAAAAGATTAATTTTCTACGGAAAAATACGAATTTTGAAGTAACTTAATGAATTTTCAAGCAAAAGCATGAGTTTTTAAGGGCATGTGATACTTCAACGTGTGGTAAATCAGGTTTAGTTCCCCCGGGTTTTTGTCCACAAAAACTAAAATTTTCAAAAACTGAATTCGCAAATGCGATAAAATAGTATAATGGACGTCCCTCGACTCTTTTTTGAGGGATAAT
>JAUELO010000235.1:2722078-2739175 GCA_032357855.1 Amphibolips quercusostensackenii | reverse complement strand
TTTCAAGAAAAAAAATGAATTCTCAACCAAAAAAGATTTTCCAGTCGAGAAAGAAACCAAATTTTAACCAGACTGTTTAATTTTCAATCCAAAAAGAAGAATTTTTCACAAAAAAGTTAGTTTTTAACCAAACAGTTGAATTTTCTACGAAAATAGTTGAATTTTTAACCAACAAGGATGACTTTAAGAAAACTGTTGAATTTTCAAGAAAATAAATCAATTTGCAACCAAATAATAAAATTATTAACCAAAAAAAAGATGAATTCTTAAACAAAAATATAAAATAGTAGACTTTTTAACAAACAAAAAAATTCACTTAAACCAAAAAAAAGTTTTTTATCAATGGGTATTATTAATTCAGTTCGCATTTCAATGAAAACACCAGAGAAACAAGAATAGAGGAAAGACTGTAATAATCAGAAGAATGTAATAAAATACGCAAAACGGTACATAGTTTGTAGAAACATAATTTTGGAAAAGAAAATAATACTCTGATGATGACCTTTTAACAAACTATAATTCATTTGAAGTAGATTGTTTTACGGCTTGGCTTTACATGTTAGCAAACTGCGTATTAAAAAAAACTCTTTATCTTATTTTGGTTATTTTCGTGAATAATTTTTTAATTTTGGTTCTTTATACTCATATTTTTTAGCTGCCTTTAAAAAAGTTTTTGATCATCTGAGAGTTTTTTCAACTGATAAACTAAAAAATAAATAAAAATGTAGCTTTTTCAGTAATTTTTGTGTACTAAAAAGAATACATTAGAAAAAAATAATGAGGCTGAGGAATCAAAATTTACGACTGATAAAAATACATTTTAGAAAATTAAAACATAGGAATTTTGCAATTCTATTGCTTACCCACTTTGCAATCTTTGATCTTCTTAATTTTTGTCCGGTGTATTTTCATCACTACAAAGTGCTGAAGTGTTCAACAGATTTTTAATGCTAACTAAAAAAATTTTTTAAACACAAAAGTGGCTAGAAACGAGATTCACGATACCCATAATATGATTAAAAAAAGTGTTTAATAATAAATGAAATCCCCTTTTAATCCTCCTTTTTTCGGAAAAAATCCCCTTTGTACCTAGCATTGAACTACTGAACCGCTGTGGTCCCTGATATAGAATTTAGATATTTAAAAACTTACTTGATCAGTGTGTTCACGGAAAGTGTGTAAACATTGTCTTTGAACCAAATCCCAGACTTTCACAGTGCAATCCGAACTAGAGGAAGTAAATTTTGTTCCATTCGGCGCAAACGACACGCCAAGAACCCAAGAGGCGTGACCAGACATCGTTCCAGCTACATTAGCATCTTTTCTGCATTAAATAAAAATTTTACTTGGTTACTTACAGATTTGCTACAGAAGTCCATTTTTATAATTCAATGACTTTTCCAGGTTTTCCAGGTCTACTATTAGAAGAAAATGCAGTCAACTCTACTCAATTTCTAACAAGTGGAAAAAATGTTACCTTAAAGTACAACGTTCTATGAAAACGTCGTTTTTTATATTTTGTAACTGTTTAGCATAGAAAATTACAAAGTACGTAAAATAAAGATTTTGAATTAATAATTGAAGGGTGGCAGTACAAAACTAGGTAACCAAAAAAATTAGAATTTTTTAAAAGAGCGAAAAAAACATTCTGTAAAATCAAAATCTCTACATAAATATAAAACAAATCTCCACCCCGAGCCGAAGTGTTTTTGAATTGAGGCCAAAAAAGTTTGATCAAAAAAATTAATTCAGGTTCGAGGAAATGAATGTGGAAGTTGACAATCTCAAAATGACACTAACTTAAAATTGTACCAGGCTTGACTGCGGATAGCGATAAAAAAATTCAATTTTCAGTTTAAAAATAAAATAAAATCATATTTCTGAGATATTAAGTTTCTGAATACGGGTAAACAAAGTTTGATGTAAGAAAACTTGCCAATTCTATGAAAATCAAACGAGAATTTTGAGATTAATATTTCATTGGCTTCCAAAATCGGCTTTGGATAGCGATAAAAAAACGAATTTTCAATTTTCCCCAAAATTAAAACTTGCTCCCGAGATATGGGCATGCTAAATGAGAATAAGAAATGTTTGAAACAAAAAAATTATTCTTTTCTGAGAAAATCAAAACTAAATATCGCCATATCACAGTATGACATTTTTTGCTAAAAATCTGAAAAAAAAATATATTTTTTTTCATCAGATGATAACAATTTCAGGAAATATCAATGCTGAAAGCGATTTGCAAATGCTGGTTCTCCTTTTTTTTATAGTTTTTCTTAACAGATTACGAATTCCTATAGAAAATAACTAAAACTTGCAATTTACAAAAGCCATATTTGTAGTTTTTCATAGATTTTCTTATAAAACTACAAATTTCTACACACAGTTATAAATAAATATTATTTTCTGAGAAAAAATAGGAAAATTTACGACTCCAAAATGAAGGTTTAGTTTTACATAATATTCAACAGGTAGGTTTTTTTGTAAGAAATTACGAATTTCTACAAAGTTTATTGAATATGCAATTAAATATTTCTATGGAATATTAAAAAAATGTAGAACTCCAAATCAATAATTTGCTCCAATTTTACATAAAAATGTTACTCTTGTAGAACGCTGTTGTTTTTTATAAACAATTGTTCCAGTTAAATTATTTCCGCCAGGGATTTAAACTATTGAATTCTGAACAATTTTTACTAATATTATTATAAAATTTTTTTAATTCTGAAATTTTAATCATAATAATTTTACTATTGGAGAAATCAATTCGTATCAATTTGAAATTTCAAATTCGCTGTGAAGTACTAAAATAATTATTAAGACTTAAAAGTAGATGCGGGTACAAAAAGTAAAGTTATTTTTCCAAATTTCATGACTTTTCCAGGTTTTTCAGAACTTTTTCAGGTGTTCCAGGTCTTGTAGGAACCCTTTTCAATCTAAACTTCGAATAAATAATTTTTAATTATTTAAAAAACTTACATATCATAAAGTTTCATGTGCCCGTCATCGGATGCTGTCAAAAGTAACTGCGAGTCTGGCGAGAAACAAAGAGATCTGATAGGCATAGCGTGTCCTGTAAAAAGTTAATATTAAAGAAACCATATAAAATACAGAATAATTTTTAGAAAATTTACCTTCTAAGGTCCGCAAGACTTTTCCATAAGCGACGTCAAAAATATTGATGATCCCATCGATAGCACCGCTTGCAATATATTTTCCATCCGGACTCTAATAAAATAATTCTTTTACAAAATTCAATATGATATGAAATACTCATGATTTAGGTAAAGGGCTCGGATCGTCTAGAAGGCTTTTAAAAAGTCGCATTAGTTGCATAATATCACAAAAAGGAAGTCACATGGAATTTCGAAAAAAGTTCATAAAAAGTTGCATTAAATTTTTAAAGATAATGAAAAAAACCCGTATCAGACAATGAATGACTGAAATAATAACTTAATTTGTTTAGAAATATAAAGTACAACAACTTGGATTATTTTAAAATAAGAAAGGTTTAGAATTGACATTAATTTTCAACTTCAGTAACATTCATTTTGAAGAATTTAAACTTAAAATTACTCAACAATAAAAACTTTAAATTAAAAAATGTATGATTTAGATATGAAATGATTAATTTTTTAATAATTCAGACATAACAGCAAAAATTATCTGGAAACAGGGAAAACAGGGGGGCTTTTAACGAAAATAGGGGAATACATTCTTTTAAATAAAATCACATAATATAGATAGAATATTGAATCCAATATAAAAAGCTATATATTCCTCAGATTTCAAGTAGAAACCTATTGCATTCTCAACAAAATATTTTTGTATTTTCAACCAAAAGAGACGAATTTTTTACCCAAAGACGAATTTTGAACAGAAGAGTTGAGTTTTCATGGTAAAAAGTCGAATAGTTTAGAAAGAAGTTGACTTTTAGTCCCAAAACATTAAATTTGAAACAGTTGAATTTAAAAAATAAAATAATTTTTAACCGAAAATTTGCATTCATAACCAAATAGTTGAATTTATACCCAAAAAGATGACTTCAACAAATGGTCGAATTTTCAAACAAAAAAGATTAAACTTCAACCAAATAGAGGTATTTTCAAGCAAAAAGGCAAATTCTCTAAAAGGCACTTGAGTTACCAACCTGAAAAGTTGAACTTTTAACAAAGAAGATAATTTTCAACGAAGAAATAAGAATTTTCAACCAAATAATTAAACTTTTAATCACAACAGACAAATTTTCAAAAAGGTAGTTAAATTTTTAACTAAATAGTATAATTTTCAAGCCAAAATGACGATTTTTTTATAAGACAGTTGAATTTTCAACAAAAAGGTAAATTTTCAAACAAGAAAGACGAATTTTCAACCAAAAAGATGAATTTTCCACCTAAAAGATGAATTTTCAATTTATAAGGTAGAAATTTTCTATCCCAAAATGTCAAATAATTGAAAAAAAGAATTATTCACAAGACAGTTAAATTTTCAATCAAAAACTTTGGATTTTGAACAACAAAAAGATGACTTTTCTACCACAAAAGAGGAATTTTTAATACAAAAAGATGAACTTTCTATCTATAGAGGCGAATATTCAACGAAACAGTTGAATTTTCGACCAAAAATTACGACGCTTGAACAAAATAATTGAATTTTCAACAAGTACATCGTTTTCTATCAAGAAAGATAAACTTTCAGCAAACATAAAAAAAAATTCACCAAAAAAATTAGATTTTCAACCAAATAGTTGGACTTTCAATCAAAAGAGATGAATTAGGAAAAAAATGAATTTTTAACAAAATAGTTCAAGTTTCATGCCAATAAGACGAATTTTTTTAGACGAGCAACAAAAGAGTTTATTTTCAACCAAGAAAGATGACTTTTCCACCTTCAAAATTAATTTTTAATTCATAAGGTCAAATTCGCTATCGCAAAAAGACAAATGTTCAATAAAACAGTTAAATTTTCGACCAAAAAAGATGACTTTTGAACAAAATAATTGAATTTTCAACCTATAAAGATGAATTTTCAACCAAATGGTCGAATTTTAAAAGATTCAACTTCAACCAAATAGTTGAATTTTCAAACTAAAAAGACGACTTTTCAGAAGAAAGTTGAGTTATCATTCTGAAAAGTTGAATTTTTAACAAATACATCGTTTTCGACTAAGAAAGATGAAATTTTAACCAAATTCTTTAATTAAATAAAAAAATAATTTTTATCCAAATACTTGAATTTGCAACCAAATTGTTAAGCTTTCAATAAAAGAGATACATTTTCAACAAAAGTTGAATTTTTAACTAAATACTTCAATTTTAACGCGAAAAAGGCAAATTTTTTATAAGACTATTGAATTTTATATGAAAAGGTTCATTTTCAACCAAGAAAGATGAATATTAAACCAAAAAGATGACTTTTCCACCTTAAAACATAAACTTTCAATCCATAAGGTCAAATTCTCTATCCAAAAAGACGAATGTTCAACAAAACAGTTTAATTTTTCACCAAAAAATATTCTTTTGAAACAAAATAATTAACTTCAACAAATTGATCATTTTCAACCAAGATGAATTTTTAATTAAATATCTGGACTTTCAATCAAAAGAGACACATTTTCAACAAAGTAGATGAATTTTTAACCAAATAGTTGAAGTTTCATGCCAATAAAGACGAATATTTTAAAAAACAATAAAATTTTCAATAAAGAATTTCATTTTCAGCTGAAACGGATGAATTGGCAACAAAATAGATGATTTTTCTACCACAAAAGAGTGATTTTTAATCTAAAAGGATGATTTTTTTTAATCAAGAAGGTGAATGTTCAACAAAACAGTTAAATTCTCGACCAATTTTTAATCTTCTCCATTACAATTGTACAATTTTCTATAGTTTTAAATGTGAATCTACAAGTTTCATTAAGCTAAAAATTGAAACACAGTATAGCAAACTTCTGAGAAAAACGAAAAAAAGTCGAAAAATTCGCACGAGCCGAGTCCTGAGATATGCAAGAGAAAAAATTTTTTAACTCACATAAGCGACACTGAGAGTGAATTTTCCGCCTCTTGTATCTAAAGTTTGTTCTTGCTTGCCACTTTCAGCTCCGTACATATTTATTTTACCAGCATGGCTACCGGAAACAATGAATTTATCGTCTGGAGAGTAAACGACAGTCCAAATATCCACTGGACCAACTTCTATGGTTTGCAGTTTTTCACCAGATTCCAAATCCCATAATCGAAGACTTGAATCTAAGGAACTGGAGGCACATTCTAGAAATTCCAAAACCTTCTTATGATTGAATTCGTAATAAATATATAAAATATGGTTAGGCAGAGAAATTATAAGAGCTTGATTTCACTTGTAATAATTGTTATACTTACTTGTGCCATCAGAACTTACAGCTACAGATACAACACCAAGAGCGTGTCCCGTTAGTTTATGTTTTAAGTTTAAACCTCCATCTTTATGTTCCCAAACTTTGACTGCATCATCCAACGAGCCTGTTACCACGTACTCTTTTTCCTCGTCATTTGACCGCATCGAATCTCTGTAAATGTAATATCAACGTTCTTATATAATTACAGCAGGGTGTCAAGCGAAATTTCATTTTCACACTATCGTCAAATTCACGGATTTTCCAAATGGAAATGAACGTTTTCCCCGGTTTTTTCTTGCAATATGTGTATTAATTTCGCGACTCACAGGGCTCGAATCGACTATAAAGCTTTAAAAAAGTTGCATTCAGGGTGTTTACTCAAATCCTGGAAACAAATTTCCTGACAATTCTAGGTTTCTTCCAGGTATCTCACGTTTTTTTACAGGTATAATTTTTCACAGTACGGAGCCATTGAAATATTTCTCATTGAAAAAAAAAGTTGAAATCGAACTTATTCCAAATTACATTATATCATGTGATATGAAAGTTGTGATGTTTCAAGTGATAGAATAGACTTTTCTTCCAAAAAGTGGTAAAGATCCCGATCAAAAAGTAAATGTACTGTTATTTCCCGGTCTCAAAAAATTCCCATTCATTTCCTGGTTTTCCCGGTCCAGCGGTCACACTGATTATATCAATTATTATATCAATACTGACCTTGAGTCTTCATTATCAGGTTGAATATCCTTTTTTCGTTTGGGATAACTCCAAGCACATGTCCAAATGCTCTCTTCGTGTGCATTTTCACTTTTGTGTATTAGCGAAAACTTTAATAAAAAAGTCGAGTATTATTTAATTATTATTATTATTTTGCCTCCCGGCAAAATATGCCCGATTTTAATTATCTCTTCTATCACATTTTGTCATGATTGCAGACTTCACAGCTCAAAATACTCTCAAAAAAGGGGAAACACGATGATTTTTCACGAAAATAGTAAAATAAATGTTTGTAAAAAAATGATGCAGATACCATATAAAATTCAATATGAAACGCTTTAAATTACTAAGATTTCAAGTCAAAATATATTGCACTTTCAAAAGAATAGTTGAATTTTCAACCAAAGAAGATTTTTTACCCAAAGAGATGAATTTTCAACAGAAGTGTTGAGTTTTCAAGATCAAAAGTTGAATGTTTAATGACTTTGAAACCCGAAAAGATGAATTTTCAACATAAAAGTTCATTTTCAATCAAGAAATATAAATTTTTAACCGAATAGTTGAACTTTTAACCTACAAAGATGAATTTTTAACTAAATACTCGAATTTTCAAACAAAGAAGATTACACTTCAATCAAAAACAATTCCATTTTTAAACAAATATTTACATTTTCAAGCCGAAAGGACGAATTTTTCAGAAGTCAGTTGATTTTTCAACCAGAAAAGTTTCAACTAAAAAATCTTAGTTTTGAAAAAATGGTTGAATTTTTAACCAAATAATTAAATTTAAAAAAAAAAGAATTTTAAACCAAAAAAGATTCATTCGTAACGAAAAATGTCACAGTTGATATGTCAACCAAAAAATATTTCAATTTGAAATTAAAAACAGAATAAGTTTCTACCAAAAAAAGCAAACGATTTTGTAACCAAATAGTTCAATTTTTAACTAAAAAGACCAAATTTCAATTAAAATATAAATTTAGAACCAAAAATGGAATAGCTAAATTTTCAGTTCGAAAAATTAATTTTCAAAAAAAAAAAAAAAATGAGAAAACAAAATAGTTGAATTTTCAACCTAAGAGATTAATTTTCAACTTAAATTATGAATCTCCAACTAGAATAGTTTGGTTTTTAATTGAAAAATAAATAAATTTTTAATTAAAAAAAAAAAACGAGTTTCTGATAGAATCGATAAATTTGTCGTCAGAAAAGAATTTTCCTCTAAAATGATGAACTTCAATCAAAAAATGACTTTTTAACAAAATTGTTGATTTTTCAACGAAAATAATTAATCTTTTCACAAAAAAAGAAGCATTATGAATCGAGAACATATTAATAGTTAAATTTTTAACAAACAAACAAAAAGTAACTTTTAACAAAATAGTTAAATTTTTTTATTGAGTTCCATTAATGCAGTGTGCATTCGAGTGAAAAAATGAGTAGAAGGGGAAGCTTCTTGAAAAACGGGGAAAAAGAGGAATTACTTTAGAAATGGAAAAAAGAGAGGAATAGGGAAAAGTCTGTTAAGTCTGTAATTAATTTCTAAATAATTTATGATGAATTCCAAAGAATTTTAGACTAATTCCAAAAAGTTTAAAAATTTATCTCTGGCATGATATACTGGATTTTCATTTTCTTTTCCAGCATGTTTGTCGGATTTTTATTTTCTCTTCCGGCATATTTGATTATAATTGAATTCTAAAGAAATTCAAGGTTAATTCCAACAAGTTTAAAAATGCACCTCCGACAAGATATTCCAGATTTTAATTGTCTCTTCTAGCATATTTTATCGTGATAGAATTCTAAGAAATTCCAACAAATTCAAGGTTAATTCGAACAGGCCAGATATGCCGAAATACAAAATTTGTCGAGTATTGTCTTAAAAAAACATTATGTCACATTTTCATTTTCTTTTCAGGCATATTATGCCGAATTTAAAGTTTCTCATTAGCATACTTTATCGTAATTAAATTCTAAATTATTATACAAAATTTCAGAGAACTTACGATGAATTTCAAAGAATTAAAGGCTAATTCCATCAAGTTTAAAAATTTATCTCCGGTAAGATATTCCCGATTTATATTTTTTCCCGTGGCAAATTATTCAAATCTGTATGAAATCTTTTAAATATTCGTGGAATCATTACAATTTTTTTAAATCAATAAAATCTTTGTGAAATTATAAAAACATTGTGTAATCTTTTAAAGCTTTATGAAATCTATATGAAGTTGTTTGAAATATTTGATAAATCTATAAAATATTTGTGAAATCTTTGGAAATATTTAAGAAGGCTGTGTCTAGTCGTCCTGAAAAATTAGGGGCCTTGGAAAAAGGTATGGGCTAGTCATCCTGAATTTTCGGGACGACTAGCCAAGCGTGTGAAAAACATTGGACTAGTCATCCCGAATTTCGGGACGACGAGACACTTCAATTTAGGAAATCTTTTAAACCTTTAAAATCTTTGTAAAATTATTAAAATCTATCAAATATTTGTGAAATCTTTGAAATCTTAGTGAAACGTTTTTAATCTTTGTGAAATCATTAAAATCTTTACTAAATCCGTGAAATTTTTGTAAAAGCTTTGAAATATTTCAAATTTCCATGAAATCATTAAATCTTTTGAGATATATAAAATCTTTGTAAAATTTTTCAAATATTTGTGAAATCTTTTAAATCTTTTGAAAGCACCCCGAAAAAATACATGGGGAGGTGGATTTCGGTTGACTTTACCAACACTTATTTATTTTGTAGTTTATGAAACTATAGAAGAAATTTACCGAAAGGAATTCGAACAATTATAACTAGCTTTTTGTGCGGAGTCCGTTATGAAATCTTAATTTTTGTTTGAAATCTTCCATATCACTGAGTCGCCCTGGAATTCGGGATGAGTAGTGAAGTATTTTTCATAATCTTGGCAAATAAGAAAAGAGCAGATGTTTAAATAATATATCTTTTGGCAAACCTATCTTCTCTTTTCATTCATTTTAATGTGCATTATCTTTATTTTTTCTCAATCTTTTCAATTAACTGACATTTTATAAACAAAATATAACCTCAAAATGACTCTTCCTAATAGATGTAAAATCCAGTCTTTTCCTTAAGATATTAAAACAATCCAGTAATAAACACCAATAATATGAAGGGCATATTTTGGAAGAGCCGGTCAAATTCTTAAAAATCAAATTCACACTTTCTGCACATTTTTGAATCCGGCCGCAAAAAATGACTATTTATAGGTTAGGAATTCGTATAACAACTTACCATCGTCTCAGAAAATATATATTCGGGTTTAAATCATTAGCAAGATAATTTCACTTATTTAATATCAATAAGTCTTTCTAAAAAACAAACTCTTCTTCGAACTCTCTTTTTTACAATATATTGTTTACAGCTCGTGTTTGCGGCGTTTACGGCAAAGTTTATTTTGGGGGTGTACGAACCGGAAACATATGACTGGAAAAGCGGAAAACTTTAATCAGAGACGTGATTTAAAAGGCCGAATATTCCTATTGCGCATGCTTGGAACACAGACGAAGCACGCAAACCACGTCAACCAAAGAGAAACACAGAAATTATACGTCTCGGTTATACGTCATTCTCTAATTTCGTGTTTCGTCATTTTTTGTCACTTTGTTCGTTGTATATTCGTCTTTATCAGATTATTATTAATTCCTGTGTCCGTGCTCATGACGTAACGTGAAGTTTCATTTTTGTAAGGCTGGAGAGAGTGATTTGATTTATTTACTTTTTTGCTTCGTCACGGGAAATAGAAGAACGTAAGGACATTTTCCCCATTTTCCTGTAAAAACTGTCATGGACAGCAACAAAGATGAGGCCGAAAGGTGCATGGAATTTGCGGAAAAGCATCTCCGGGATAAAAAGTTCGACGAGGCTGAGAAATTCCTCAGAAAAGCCCAAAAATTATTTCCTACAAAGAGGGTCGAAGGTATGCAAAAAAGAACTTTAAAACACTTTTTAACCTCTCTTCAGTGCCAGATTTAGGCAATGAATTAGATGTTAAGAAAATAAGTTTTAAGTGGTTTTAAGTAGGATCATTATTTTGGAGTCGGGAACATTATTCAGTGCGTTTTTTTTGTGATTTTTCAGATTTACTGACGAGAGTATCAATGCTTTCAAAGCAAAATCAAAAGACAGAACCTGAACCAGAACTTAGGAAACGACAAACTGCTGCTAAAGAAGGAACTCAACAAGCGACTACAGAATTCACCAAGGATCAAATTGAACATGTCAAAAGGTAATTTCCTTCACTTTTAATTTATTAATTACCAGGGTGTCTATCCTACCTGAAAACCTGGAATTATCAAGATATTTTTATATATCTGCAAAAATCTGGAAGTGTGAAAGAATTTTTTTTGTTAGTCAGGAAATTTTTTCGAGATCTTGCTTTATTAAAAAAAAGTGAAGTATAAAAAATTGAATAACAATGATTCATTATTTGTCAAAGTAGCTGTATTACTGTATTTTACTATTTTCTTGAAAATTCGTTTCTTTTTATGGTAGAAAATTAATCTTTTTGAGTGAAAATTTATCTTTCTGCTTAAAAATTTAACAGTTTATGTACAATTTTTTCTCTCTTGACTGAAAAATCTTCATTAGTTGAAATTTCAACTCATTTTGAAAAGTCGTCTTTTTTGGTTGAAATGTCAACTACATTTTTCGTTCAGAATTCTCTTTTTTTTTAATGGTCATTTAATTACTTGGATGAAAGTTAAACTCTTGTTAAAAATTAATTTTTTTGATTGAAGATTAATAATTTTAATGAAAAATAAGATATTTTGTTGAAAATTAGTTTTTTTTTTAAACTGATAATGTGACTATTCTAGTTGAATTTTTTGCCATTTTAGTTAAAAATTCATCTGTTCGAACATTAAATATTTTAACTAAAACTTTAACTATTCAATTTTTGGTTAAAAAATTTAATTTTTTAGTTAAAATTTTTTATTTTTTGTATCTTGGTTGAAAGTTACTCATTTACTGAAAGTTCATCTTTTTGGTTTAAAATTCATCTGTTCCAGTTGAAGATTCATCATTTTAGTTGAAGATTCCTCTTAGTTGAAAATTCATCACTTTATTAGCATTTTTTTTTGTGGAAAATTAATTTTTTTATGTGGAAGTTTAACTATTCCATTTTTTGTTGAAAATTAATCTTTTTTTATTTCAAAATTCAACTATTTGTTTAAAAATTAAAGTATTTCAGTTAAATATTCCTAATTTCAGTTGAAAATTTATCTTTTTGGTTGAAAATAAAATTACTTGGTTGAAAATTCATCTATTTCAGTTAAATATCAATTATTTTACTTGAAAATTCATCTTTCTGGTTGAAAATTTAACTATTCCAGTTGAAGATTCATAATTTTAGTTGAAAATTTATCAGTTTGGTTGAAAATTAATTTTTTTTAAACTGAAAATAAAT
Organism: Amphibolips quercusostensackenii; assembly: GCA_032357855.1. NCBI lineage: Eukaryota > Metazoa > Arthropoda > Insecta > Hymenoptera > Cynipidae > Amphibolips > Amphibolips quercusostensackenii. Next base: position 2,726,645 of record JAUELO010000235.1, on the reverse strand, counting down.
TGAACTATTCCGTCTGTGGTTCCAAATTGATCTTTTTTAGTTAAAAATTCAACTATTTGGTTGACATTTTTTTTCTAGTTAAAATTCATGTTTTTTGTTAAAAATCGTCTTTTTAGTAGAAAATAAATCTTGTCTGTATATTCATCTTTTTGGTTAAAAATTGAATTATTTGGTTGAAAGTTGAACTTCTTTAGTTAAAAATTTATCTATTTTGTTAAGAATTCATGTATTTGGTTGAAAATTGGTATTTTAATAAAAAAGAGTTTTTCGGGTTTCAATCGTGTGAAAAACTACGACTCTTGACGACTTTTCGTGAACGTTGCAGTTCACTTCTTCAGGGCTAACCTGAAACTGAAGTTTCAAGTTATGTTGTTTTTATATATATGCTCTCTACGATGCCTGTGATTGGCCAGAGCGCCCCACTATGAAGGCTGGTTGAACCCAATTGGCCAAACAAGTCTCAACAAAGAGACTATTTTTTCACACGATTAAAACCTGAAAAATGAATATTATAATTATTGAGAAATTGTTTTTTTTTCATTAGAAATTTCTAAATTGCATTTTGGTCTATAACAAAATATTTTTTTTTTCATCTCAGTTTCGTACATAAGCATTTTATAGGTTGTGTAATACACATTAGTTTTTTTTAAACACCAACTATGTACTTTTTTAGATTCTTGCATAAGTGAAATCTTTGGAGCCTCTTCTCATAGGCACTGCACGTAAGATTGAAACCCCATTAACTCTGTTTCACTTTACGTTCAAGATATAAATAAACAATATAGTTACACTACACAATAGTAAACCACAAATAACATATGGTAAATTATTTAAATCTTTGACATCGCTCCTTAAAATCACCGCGCATATTATAATATTTATAAAACCGAAAACACAGTGCACGGACTTTGCGAAAAGCAAATATTAACAATACTTAAAGAAATAGTAACATGCATTTTAATGCAGTGAAAAGCAAGTTATTGACAACTAATAACGACAAAGTCTCTTTCATTTACGTTTCACTTGGTGAGAACAAATTTGTTTTTTACTCTAATAATTAAAGGTAAAATATTTATTATCTAAACACATGCTTATGATAAACGTGAAGAAAGTGAAAATTTCTATCAATACTCTATTGGACAACAATTTTTTTAGTTTTTTGATTTTAGATAAATATTTCATTGTACGATACTAATACATACATGCAGTCTACTTAAAAATGATGGCTAAAGAGAATGAAATAAAGTAAAAAAGTTAAGCAGGCATATTATCAAATAAACTAGATTAATTATCAGAAAAAGTCGCCTTAGTAATAAAACTAAATAAATACAAATCTTTTTTATGATTTTCGTGGATGTAGTCTATGTCGAAGATTCTTAACTCTTCTAATACCAATTAAGAAAATGTTGTTCAGTATAGTTTTGAAGAGGGATTTTACGTTCTTTCCAGTTATCATAACTATTTTATAACTGAGTAATGAAATGTAATCAGAATCTCGCGCGAGAATCATCTCTAAAGATAATCATAGACACATAAACTTAAAACAGCTTTTTTAGTTGCACTGACAAGTACAGTTTGTCTTCTTCTTGGAAAATATGAGGATCGTTTATACTCTGCTCTTGTTACTGTCGGTCGTTCTTAATTATATAGGTAAACATAATAATGTAATACATCTATAATCATTCTTAAAACATTTTTTGGCTTGCCTCAAATAAAAATTTGCCTATATAATGCACATTCTACCCTAATTGCTACTTTTTCAGAAGTCTATCTATTTAAATATGCGTAGATATAAGCTATACTGCTTATTCAAATAAACTTATATATGCTGGCAAATTAGCAAAACTCATCTGTTCATCAGTGAAATTTTACTGATAAGCAGGTGCATATCGCTGCTTCAGTAGCGTATATATGTACGCTGATTTAAATTTGTGATATACATATCGATGATTCAGTTTAAAAGAGTACTCTCCCAACTGTGAGCGTGTACTTATAGCACAGTTCCAACTGTTACGTTTAAATTTAACTCTAGCTAATCGAAAAATTGTTCTAAATTAATAAACTGCTTGGAACCAAAGATTTTTCGCGCAACTCGCAACGCATCACAGAATGATATGCTTCAACATCCCATGGAAATTACACATGAGATACGTATCGGATAACAAACTCAGAATTTCAGATTGAGTCATGTCGAATTAACAATATTGACTATATTTCTTTTCATAGAATCAAGTTCCGAGTCTAGTTCTATTTTTAATGTCGATTAGCGTGATACGCCTCACCTGCAATTCAGTCTTTCCCGACCTTCTTCTACTTCTAGTAGCATACCTTATTCTCTCGACGATTCCGAGCCTCCTTTACGTGCCAGGTCCAGGTCTCCTCCTGCCAGGCTTTCTCATGCCAGGACTTTAGATTATCAGGTAATTGGATATGGACTTGGACAACTTGGACTTATTCGGCTTATTCCCTTTATCAATTTGCACAGGCAATTCGAATTTTCGAAGACATACATTTCATCCTAATTCGGCAGTTATACTGCAAAGAAGAAAAACCTCTACTGCGCCTCTGCCAATCCATTAACAAATTGTATTAACAACATCTTATGGTGACGTTTTTGCAATATTAAACAGCAGTGATCTTCTTGGTGGACTATATAATTTCAGAAAAAGAAGGAGCCGGGCAAAAATAAACATAGGAAGCGGTGAGGTAACGAATTTGACCCTAGAAGAAATTGACGAAGTTTCAGTAGGCCTAGCCAACCCCATAAGTCGCCATTTTAGAGAAATAGTTACAAAGCACAATTTTCAGCAGCTAAACCAATAATTCAACTAAAAATAATGTACAACTTTTAGTTAATAGCACATGATACAAAATGATGCCTAAGCTATGATCAGTGCAAAATCTTACCTTAATGCTGCTGCAGAGATCTTATAATGGACATTGTTAAAAAAATGAAAACTTCAAAATAAACTTGAAAACGCTAAATAAAAATGAAATAATATGATATTGACGTTATTAATTAAATTGCGATATCAGTCTTACGCATATCGTAAATAAATTTCTCTTCTTAAGCTGAATTATGAAATATTATTATCGTAGAAGAGCAAAGTTTTGGCCAATAAACCATAAGGTAACGAATGCAGTATTTACTATCCTAATAAAGCCGCCGAATGTCTATATGATACATACATTTCTTAAAATTTTTTTTTATTAATATATAACTCAGTTTTTCCTTCAATTGGAAAATGTAAGGATTTTTTATACTCTCTTTTTATCCTTGGCGATTATTTTCATTTTTGTTGATAAGTATAATAATATAATATTTCTATAATTTTAAGTATATTTTTCAGCTTCACGCAAATAAAAATTGTGCTATTTCATTAACATTCTATCACAATTGCTGTTTTTCTGCAAAACTTAATTTGAGTTTATTAAGAATAAGTTAAAAAGTAATCTAAATTTATATTTATAAAACCCACAATGTGCGTTTTATAATAGATGGAATTCGAAAAGTGTCCCTTTTGACACCGAATTAGCACGAATTTCAAAACCAGAGAGAATATTGAGTTATATTTCAACTCCAAAATTTTTCCGTCTAAGTTCAAACCATGCTTACACAAAAAAAAATTTTATCAAAGAGGTTTCAGTTTTGGTACAATAACTTTTGAGAATATAAAATAAGACCGTATCAGTACAAACGAAATTTGGATACTTCACAAATTTTCTCATAAATGTATCCGTTGGCATCGAAAAGAAGTACGAGAAGCAATCTGACAAAGATCAGCAGAAGGGTGCATGACCAAAGTATTTCTATAACATTAGTTTAAAACAATTATAAAGTTATTATAAAGTTAAAATAAAACAATTAGGAAGTTGAGCACGCTTAAAAAAAAGGATTCCTAGACTAATTGAATAATTATATACTGTGAAATATTTAACTTTCATATTTTCCTTAAAAATAACATACTAAGTGGTTGTAATAGATTCACAATTAAATAATACCTAAGCTAAATTTTTTAAATTGCCTCTTCATAGAGGGAAGCTTGTTTTATGTCATGGAAATTCATAACCTATCTTTGTACTAATTGTCTTAGAACCTTGTTTTTGATTAGCAGTTTAAGACAACCTTAACAAATTATAGTAATAATAAAATATAATTTAGCTAATGTAGAGTTAATGAGAATCACTGACAAGTCAAGTTCCAAATTTTGGATGAAATGCAAAAAATTTTTGTTAAGGCTAGGATTCGTTCGGGCTATACGAAGTTTGGTCCTAAACAAAAGTATCATACCGTTACTTTTTTACTCTTACGAGCGCTTCTGTTAAAAGTTAAGATAAAAGATAAATCCCTCATTCTTTATATTTAATTCAGTGATAGATATTAAACAAAATTTTTAATATGTTTTTAAAGTCTAACGTAGTAGGTATGGAGCCAAAGATTAGATGATGGTATACAGGTGAACTAGCTGACCTGGCTAAACTGGATGATCTGACTTAACTGATTGAACCTACTCCACTGACTGAACTGACTGAACTGAATAGACTGACTTAACTGTCTAAACTGATT
>JAUELO010000235.1:2704669-2717302 GCA_032357855.1 Amphibolips quercusostensackenii | reverse complement strand
GTAAATTGTGTCTAGTAATTTAATAAAGATTCAGTTCATAAGTTTATAACTTTTAAAAGAATGATTGGATCTTAATATGACGCATATACTTGGTATTTTTATGATATCTCATCATATTTTATAAGCTACAAAATGACGCAAAAAATATATTTTGTCTTTATTATCAATTCTATTAATCATTCTGTTCACTGTTACTCATTAATCAAATAATATAAGTGTTCTCATTTTTATTTTGTTGTTTGCTAGTACTATTCTATTTAAAAAAAGAAGATTCGTCGAATAGCTGAAATTTCCTAAAAACACTGAAGTATATTTTCAAATTAAAATGATTCAAACACTTTAGGTATAGAATTAATATGAATATATATGTGCAATTACTAATAATTATTTTTCGAACTTTTTCATAGGTGTTGCACTAATACTCAAGACCGAAGACATTATCGAAAATCATCGTACCTGGAAAAAAATTATCCAATTGCAAAACTGCTGGCCACAAAAGTGCTTCTTAACAATTGACTTCAAAATTCAGGAAAATTTTATTACTTTTTTTGGAAATGTGGTGACTATAAGGCACAAAATATGTGAATCATGCAGATGCTAGAAAGAAAGAATTCTTTACAGAATAATAAACGAGTACAGTGGAACTTTTTTTTCGTTTTGACAATGGTGATGTAGTTTGTAGGAAATTCATTTGTAATGATTTGGGTATAAATGTTCATGGAATGCGTTCAGTACGGAGAAAAGTATGTGATGGAAAAACGCTGGGTGATGAACGGAGAAAACACGGAAATCAAACGTTGAAAATGAACGAAGATGTCAAGAATTTAATAGAAGAACACTGTTAAAGTATTCCATATTCTAAATCGCATTATTTGCGAGAAGATACAAAGCTAAATTATTTAAATGATGCAACGTTAACTTTGCATGGTCTATATGAAAAGTTCCTAGATTACTATGTGGCTATAACACAAAAGACTGATATTTCACTCAGTAAATCAAAGTATAGTAAATATTTCAACAGCTATGTTGATTTTTTATTCGGTTCACCATGATCTGATGTCTGCAATTTATGTTACGCATGTGAAGCAAACGGAAAACAGCAGGAGATGATGAGCACAAGCTCCGAGTCGAAGACTACAAAAAAAAAGATTCAATGTTTTCTGTTAAAAATGTGTCGCATTGTGAATTTGAGTTTGTTCCAAATCTTCCTCTCCCTAAACTTCCTGTGAATCCTCAATTTTTCTGTAGACTGTTTGGTTTTATATATTCAATGTGCACATACATAAGAGTAATAGGAGTTATATGTTTCATTTTATAGAAAGCAAATTAAAAAAAAAATAAATATTGTCTGTAATTAAGTCTATTATGCGATAAAAAAAATATCTTGAACTAAACTATCATGACAAAATCTTTTCATACTATGACGGTACCGGTAGCCAAAACCGCAATTATCTCATGCTTCAGATTTTTTCCTTATACCTAATGACCTTTAGCTTGAAATTTAACATATTTTTTCTGTTAAAGTTTACTCTTATTGCCAATGTAACCAAAATTTTTGACTGTAGGGTAGTAAAAATAAAATGCAAGAAAGAATAGAAACTGAAGCGGAATACGTTGAGATAATCAAAACGGCGCAGGACCCCCATTTCGAGGTAGCTGCTCCTAAAAATTGTCAAGTTAAAGATTTTTTAAGTTTATTGAAGCCTGAAAGGTAATTGCTAAATGTTAAAATAAGCAAAGTTCTAAAACTTTTTATTATTCCAACGGATCAGTAGATTTATACTATAGGTACAATAGTAAACCAAGTACTATTAAAGCACTAACGTCTGCTGGAAAAGACAGTTTGCCAGAGGCATCTCTGGCAGGTGGGGTAGATAACTACCTGCTACTACTTTTTTAATAATTAAATTCGGTTTGATATCCAATTTTATTTGTATTGAATAAAACTTAAAAATTGTGATTCTTAAATATTGTTAAGTAATTTAATGTATATTTGATGTTTTTTTCACCTTTTTTTATCTATAAGTGTTTGGCGTGAACAATTGAAATGTTGTTCTCTAATCTAAGAAATTCATAACACTTACACATCGTACACATTTGCCTCATTTGCATGTTTTAAACTGATAAATTAATTTTCTAAATAATAAAATATAAACGCTAATCACTGCCTCATGTCTACATAAGAAATCAAGATTTTAAAGGTAAAATCAGCAAAATATTCACCAATAATATTGTCGACTTTTTTAGGCACAATCTAAAAAGCCCATCCAATGGTTTATGTCCACATCGCGACAATATCGTTATGCGTTTAAGGATTGTTTAATGATCATTGTAAAAGCGTTTTAAATTCTTTCACGCATGTCAAAAAGAAAACTTTTCCAATGATAAAATCAAAATAAGCAGTAAATATCTACATAACTGTAGTGAATTCTAAGCGGCCGCTTTATGTTTCCGCGATCCGAGTCGAGCGCAGCACGCCGTACATGATTTTCACATCTCCCTCACTTTTTTCCCCTGATCACCAAAAATCTAAAACTTCATGAAAAAACTTCTTGGATCTTTTAAGAAAAATTTTTCTCGATGCAAATTGTGAAATTCGAAAATTCCTCACACAACTTTTTCGTTTGTATATATGCATCTAAGATTTTGAAAAAATATTTTTTAAATTCTTAAAACGGCCCTGAAATGATTTTTAAAGTTGGTAAACACTCTAAAAATCGTAAAATATGTTGAAAAATATTACATAAAATTTTCGAAAAAACATGAATTTCCGGAAAAAATCTAGCGAGTTGAATACAAAAAAAAATTTAATTTTTGTTTGGCAAAAAATTTCGTTTTCCTTGAATAAATAAAAAACAAAACAGCCTTCGAATTTGTTTCTTTAAAAAAAAGATGCGTAATTGAATTCTCTATGAGTATAAGCTGTCAAACCTCGAATTTGAACAATTTTTAAAATTTGCTCCGCGGACAATACTTATCCGCGTGTTTGAGCGCTGAGGCGGTTATTGCATCCGATTCTTCAATTTTCTTCTCTCGGCTTTCTCCTGGTTAAGGAAAAAAAATATTTTTTTTTCGAAACCCAACGTTTTTTCACATACAATCAATTGCGGAAGTCTATGAGCATCAACACACTTTTTTGCAAGAAATGGATTGACTTTGAATCATATAATAAGTAGGATAAGGAAATTTTTGAGTCTGCTAAAGAAAATACTGTGAAGTGTTTTTTTATATACTAGAAAATTTAACATTGAAAGTGTTTGAAATTGAAACATTTTAAAACAGAATATCTCCAAATTGAAAAATTTCCGACTAAAATTTTGAAAATTGAACAATTTAATTACAGTAATTGTATCATTTCTAATTCAAAGCGTTCATGATGAAACAATTTTATTTTGAATTGAAGAATCTGGAAATTGTGTGATTTCATATAAAAATTTCGAAAATAATTCAATTTTAAAACGTTAAAAATTGAATATTTAAAGATTAAAATTTTGGAAATTGGATTATTTAAAATTCAAGGAAATTGTTACTATATTATTTATAATTAAAAGACTTAAAAATTAAAAACTTTTGAATTTGTACAATTTTAAATTCAGAAATTAAAATTTCACAATTTGAAATTGAAAATAAATTTTTCTGAAATCAAAAAATAAATGAAATTATTCCGAAAAAACGTTTAAAGTAAACACTAATTTTAAATGGGAAACATTAAAAATTAAAAAAATCTACCACGGAACGTTGAAACTTTAACGAATCCATACTTAATTTAAGACTGAAAAAAATTTATTTAACGAAAATTGTGATGTTATAAAACTTTTTTTTAACTCAAATCCTTCAAAATTTAAATTATATTTTAAGTAAATTTAAATCGTTAAAATTAATAATTTTCAAATTGTTTAATTATACTTTTCAAAATTTAATTAATTCAATTTTAATTGCAAAATAAAAACTTAAGTGGAAAAATTGAAAATTTAGCATTCAACATGAAAATTTAGAACTCTAAAATTGTATCGATTCAAAATTAAGGCAATTATTCAATTAGTGAGGTATCAATTTCAGATAGTTTAATTTTGGTCTATTTTGATTTCAAATACACATTTTTTACTTTTTATCGTTTAATTTTTAACACTTCTTTTATTATTTCTTTAAATCTTCATTTAAAAAACGGACAATTTAAAAATGTTACATTGAAAATAAAAAAAAAAACGAAAAGAATACAAAACACGATTGCTATGACTCCAATGTTTGAAATTGCACAATTTGAAGCTTTTTAATTCGAAATTCTTTTATATTTACATTTAAAATTATAAAATTAAAACTGACTACAAGGCTTTTAATATAAAAATTTCAAAGATTCAATAGGGTAATTGTCCTGACATTTTTAATATTTGAATTTGAAACTATAAAATTGTAAAATTCAAAATTCAGAATCTTCCAAAATTAAGAAATTTGAAACCAAACCTTTTCAAATTTAAGTTTCTGAAGTAAAAAACTTCAGCTTCAAGGCCTCAAAAGTCATACTGTTTTTGTATTGTTTAAAAATCTTGAATAAATATTAGTAAGAATTTTTTAGAATTCAATAGCTATTCAAAAGTCCTGATATTTTCCTTCGTGAAAATAATTTCTATGAATTTGTACGAAAACTTTTATAAATTTTTGTGAAAAGTTTGTAAGAATTTCCACGAAAATATCTATGAATTTCTACGATTTTTTAGCAAATTTTGGACTCAAAATAGTTTTTTTCGTAGAAAGTGATAGTTATCACGTATTTCTCATAGATTTCGTAAAATTTCAAAATTTAGGAAATCCTAATACTTCTGGAAAAATTGTTAATGAGAAACTACAGCGTTCTACGATGGTAAAGTTTTCATATAAAATTGTAGACAATGATCGATTTCGGGTTGTAAATTTGTCTCCTTTTTCCTTAAAAAATGCAATGATATATTCTTTAAACTTTATAAAACTTCCTTTTTTTTAAAACCTACTAAAAATGATGAAAAACTAAACCTTGGTTTAGAGTTGTAGATTTTTCTATTTATTCTTGAAAATAATGGCTTTTCAGAATTGTATTTAAAAACTTGTAATTGTATATGGAAAACTACAAATATGGGTAGCTTTTCCAATCAAAAATTTTCGTTATATTTGTGGAAATTCGTAACTTTTTAAGAAAAATAAGAAAAGGTACAGTTAGCTTCTTTAAACCGCAAATTTTACTTTTGGTAGAATTTCATAGTTTTCAATAAAAACATATTCAAAATGGTACAAGACTTTATTTATTACGGGGAGTTTAACCCCTATATTATGGTGTTGTATATTGTCCTGTTTTTTTCGTAGAAATTTTAGCTAGTCATAATTGTGTTTAGAAATTTGTAATTTTCTAAAATTAGCAAAATATGAAAAACTAAATCTAATTTTTCCAGACGTATATTTTCATAAAATTTTATATCAAGGTGTAATTATTTACACGTCTTTGTAGAAATTCCTAATTTTCTACAAAAACCTATAGAATGTTCAGATTGTGTTTTGTTGATTTAAAAAATTTTTCTTGGAAAATAGTATTTTTTTAAAATTATGTGTAGAAATTTGTAATTTTAAAAGAAATATGTAAAACTACAAATATAGGTAACTTTTGCGAATGACAAAGTTTTTTATTGTTGTAGAAATTCGTAATTTTCTGCAAAAACATACTCAAAATAATGAAAAACTAAACCTTCGTTTTGGAAACGTAATTTTTCCTATTTATTCATAAAGAATTGTATTTATTCACAATTATTTGTAGACATTTGTAGTTTTTTAAAGAAAAAATATTTAAAAATCTACGAGATTTGACAAATGGTATATATTTTTTATAGAAATCTATAATTTTATATAAAAACCTATTAAAAAGAAAATTGTAACTATTCATAATTGTGTGTTGAAATTGGTAATTTTCTAAATTTAACAAAATTTGAAAAACTGATTCTAATTTTTGCAGGCGTATATTTTCGTAAAATTTCACACATGAGTGTAATTATTCATATGACTTTGTAGGAATTCTTAATTTTCTACAAAAAAAAAACTGTAAAGAAATTCAGATCGTGTTTCTTTGTAGATTTTTTACAATTTTTCTTTGAAAATAATTACTTTTTCAGAATTGTTAGTAGAAATTTTTTATTCTATCAGAAAAACTATGAATATCTACAAACATAGGTAGCTTTTACAAATTGCACATTTCCGTTATTTTTTATAGAAACAAGTAATTTTTCATAAAAACCTGTTCAAAATTATGAAAAACTAAACATTTATCTTGGAGTCGTAAATTGTCCTGTTTGTTAATAAATAATTATATTTATTCCTAATTATTTGTAGAAATTTGTAGTTTCTAAGAAAAAAATTTGTTAACTACGGTATTTTAGAAATCGTAAATATTCGTTATTTTTTAAATAGAAAGCCATAATTGTCAATGAAAACCTATTAAAAATGATGAAAAACTAAACGTTTATTGTGATGTAGATTTGTAAAATTTTTCTTGGAAAATATTTTTTTCAGAATTGTTTGGAGAAATTTTTAGTTTTTTTAAGAAAAAAAAAGAAAAAACTACATAAACACACTAATAAAAACCTATTAAAAATTATAAAAAACGAAACCTTTATTATGGGGTAGTAGATTTTCCTACTTCTCCGTATCAAATTGTAGCTATTCATAATTGTGTGTAGAAATTTGAAATTTTCTAAATATAAAATATGAGAAACTACATCTACTTTTTCCATACGTATATTTTCGTAAAATCCCATACAAAGGTGTAATTAATAGATTTAATGCTTTCACGATTCATTGTAATAAAAGGTGTTTCGGGTTTCAATCGTGTACAAAATTACGAATCTTGTTTCCTCTTTTTAAAGGTGTAATTTATAAATCTGTAGAAATTCGCAATTTTACTATAAAAATCTATAAAAAATTAAGATTGTGGTTGGTTTTTGTAGATTTTTATGATTAACTATCACAAAATCTAGAAACTTTTTATAATGATCTGTAAAAACGAATCGAATGGACTGGATTAAAAAAAAGTTAACCTTAATTTTTTTCCAAAGTAAACTTGGAAAAACTGGAGGTGATGGAATTTTTAAACCGGCCTTTTGTAGCAACCCTGCTATTGTTTTCTGTTACAGTACGACTTTAGAATTAATTTTATTTACCCTTGGAATTATTGAATTATTTGCAACAGATTTTAATCGCTATTTAATTTAAAGTTTCTTTTTACAGTAAATATACCGTTCCTAGAACAACGCAAGGTCTGAAAGTGCCATACTTCGTGAAAGAAAATTTCCACAGCGAGTATCAGGGCAGTTTGCGAAGATTAGAAATTTCAGTGGAAGAAGAATATCTGAGTTACTTGAGGCAAACTTGCTTTAGAGAAAAGAACTACAGTAAGTATTACTGAAATAAAAATCTTAAGGACCCTGAAAATCATCGCTAAATCGGATTTCATAAACTGAGGCTAAACAGAGAAGCCATTTTGTCTAGTTTTTTGTATACATAATCTAAAGAGTGGAAAGACTTCCGGTAAAATCCGTTTTTCTTCGGAGAAAATTCTATTTTTTATGTACTAATGGAAAGAAAAAAATGCGCCCGGGGGGTTAATTACTCCTGCAATCTGGTGTGCACTTTCTCTGCAATCATGTGCAATCCCATGCAATATTTTATAATACCTTGTGTAATCCCTCGTAAGCAAAAAATATTATAGAAAATTCAGTATAGGTCTATAATGATTTTTCCTGTAATCAATTCCTTACCATTTTTCGCGATTGTAGAAAAAATCATTATAGGGAAAAGAATGATTTATTTATTTATGGGACATCAGATTTTGACAAATTTTAAGGAATTTCAAGGAATTGCAGAGAATTTCCATGGATTTTAAGCGATTCCGTCAGATTTCATAAAAAATTTACGGAGTTTTAAGGATTTCCAAAGATATCAGGAGGTTTTAAGGGATTCCAAACGATTTCAGCCAATTTCAAGAGACACGGATTTTAGTATTTTGAAAAAATTTTCAGGGTTTTCCAAATATTCCAATTTTTTTGAAAAAAATGTCATCTTTTTCAAAGAGATTTATAAATATTCCTACGGATTTCAAGGAATTTCGAAACACTTGAAGTGAGTTTAGGGGATTTTTAATATTTTCAAACACTTCCGTGAATTCCAAACTTTAATCAATAATAATAATTTAATTTGAATTCCAAAGAACTTCCATGGTTTTAACCAATTTCCTAAGACATCATACAAATTTCATGGACTTTAAAGTTTTTCCAACATCAGGAGGTTTTAAGGTATTCCAAAGGATTTAAACAAATTTCGACGGTCTTCCACGGATTTTAAGACGTTTAAGGGGATTTTATGGAATTTCTAAATGTTCTACTCATTTTAAAAGATCTTATCGGTTTTCAAGAGATGAAAAACATTTCCACGAATTTCAAGGAATTTCGAAACATTTCAAAGGATTTTAGAGGATTTTTACGTTTTTTAAAAATGTCAAGGGATTTTAAAGAATTTTTTAGAATTTCTAAAGATTTCAAGGGATTTCTAGTGAAATTTGTAAAATAAATGAAATGAAATTTCAAGGTATTCTTGGCGATTCTTAATTTTTAGGGGATTTTAATGTATTTCAAAGAATTTCATAAAATTATTTATACTTTTTTTAATGGATTTTAACATTTTGCAAAGATTTTGAAGGATTCTAAAGCATTTGAAGAGATATATAAAATGTCAAGGGATTTGAAAGAATTTTGTAGGATTTCCAAAGATCGTTAGGAATTTCTAGAGAACTTTGGAAAATAAATTAAATTAAATTAAAATTCAAGGTATTTTCACATTTTTCAAAGATTTCAAAAGATTTTAAGGGATTCCTAAAGACCTTCAAAAGATATAAAAAATATCAAGGGATTTGAAAGAATTTTGTAGGATTTCCAAAAATTGTTAGAAGTTTCTAGAGAACTGTGTAAAAAATTTAATTTAATTTAGTGGGACTTCCAGCGATTCCAAGGATTTCAAGAAATTTCACAAAGATTCAAGTAATTTAATATGAAATTTCCCCGGATTTTTAGTAATTTTAATGATTTTCTAGAGATTTAAACTTTTTTTTTTAAAGAATACTGTAATGAATAAGTTAAATTTGAATTATATTTGATGGCTTTGAAATTATTTATACTTTTTTAAATGGATTTTTACGTTTTCCAAAGATTTCAAGAAATTTGAACGTGTATTCTAGAGAATTGTAATAAATAAGTTTAATTTAATTCATATTTAAGGGATTTGAAATGATTTATCCTTTAAAAAATAAATCAAAGTAATAAATTAAATTATATTTTAAAGGATTTCTAACGGATTTCAACAATTTCAGGAGAGAACATTAATATATTTAGGACCTACAATTATTTTAAAGATTTCGGGAAATTTTACCAATTTCAATAGATTTCAACACATTTTAGTAGATTCCAAAGATTTTAATGGAACTTAAAAATATTTTCAAAGGTATCAAGGGATTCAAAAAGATTTCGAAAGGTGTTCATATGGATTCTAATTAAACTTTGAGCAATTTTAAAGATAACAAGAGAACAGATTTTTGCTGTGTAAAGTTTATTTGTGCAGAATCGCTATTTTTGTGTATTTTAATGTGAGATTATGAGTGGTCTAAAATAAATGGTTCCTTTGTACTTCCTCTAAGTTTTACATTAATGCCTTTAATATTTTTGTATTCTTTATTCTAATGCTGATAATCCCATAATTTTTTTCTGTATAATGATTTTCTGTAATGAATTTCCTATAATCCATGGAATCTTTTGCAATCTCATGCAATCTTATGCAATCCCGTGCAATCTTGCAATGTAGCTTACACCAAAAATTCGAGTAATTAATCCCTCGAATGCACCCTATGAGCGGCACCATGATAACACCACCATCGCAGTAGTGGAGTATTTTACTATTTATCTAAAAAGCAAGTAGATAAAACAGTTTTCTACATTAGTTTTTGCTTCCATGATAAATAAATGAAAATTTTGATAATTTATAGACTAACGAATAACATTTAGAATTACCGTTGAAGTACATTTTTAATACTTGGAAAATTTTATGACACTGTTTACACTATTTTTTATCTCTGAAGTAAGTCAGAGGCCTGAATGTTTAATATTTCAAAACATTTTCAAATAAAAAATAATTCAATGTTTCTAAAATCTTTTCATTTTAAGGCTTGAATTAGACAAATTATTTCTTAATTTTTTATTCTTATGCATTTATTCTGGAGGCATTTAATTCAAAAATGTAAATTTTAAATCGGAGCGGAAACATAGGAGCTTTAATGTGATCAGAATAAATGAATTAATGAATGGTAGATTATTATATATAATTTTCGTAGATTAAGAGTTTTGTATTATCTAATTATAGGAGAATCGATGATATGGAAGGCGAGAAATTTCGGTGACCAAGATTTATACCAGCGAGCCAGAAACATGGAAATGCCTTCGTGTAAAAAATTACAAGAGATGCAGGCATCATAGCATTTCTTTGAATACTAATAAACATTTTTTTGGTGTATTGTAGATAGGTGTATGTTTGGTTTGCGCGCAGTCGAAAATATTGTTTATATTACGAAAATCAATTATCAAAGTTAACAAGTCCATCATTTAAAATTTTAAATTAGACGTGCTTTAGTTTTACTTAATAGCACATCATCATTGCTTAGTCATTCTCTACATATATTTTGAAAAAATACTTGCGTAATTGCCTTTAGATTAATGAATCGAGCTGGAGTTGAAAGAAGAATGCGATCGTAAGATACATGAAACTATTATGTCTCTTTCAAACACCAGAAACATTTTAGATTTTTAAGAGTGTTTGAAAACATTTTTTTCAACCTGAGCAGATTAGAATTTACAATCAAAGTCACGGGTTGTGATTTTTTCAAAGTAAGAACAGGAGATATGAGGTGGATTAATCCAGTGTATAAATTCAACATTGTTAAATATCTTTATCTAGCGGAAAAAGTTTATTTATTTGATCTTTAGGTATATAATACACTGTATTAAATGTGTGGAAAAATGTTTTGAATCTTACTAATAAAACAGATTCTATATGACAACATAAAAATTACTGTAGATTATCTTTTGTTAAAATTTAAAACAAATTCGCCAGATTCCATATTTGACAGATTTCACATATTAGTGAAAATCCCAACAATATTTTTAATTGGTTTTTAGTTGTTAATAATAAAAATACCAAAAAAGTGTAAAAATATCAGTTTAGATAAATAGAAGTGATTGAATAAAATGTTGAGAAGATACAATTCTGTAAATTTCATTTTAGTAAGTACAATTTCAGTAGCAGCGATATATCGAAATTGGTTCATATTATTTTGACATTCATAAAAAAAATATATTTAAAAGTTGAAAATGAACAAAATGTGGACCTTTTCCTGAAAATTAAATTCTTTTTAAAGCCACATAGTACCAAACAAACGTTCTGTTTAATTTTTCAAAATTATCAACTGTATATATCAATTGAAAATGATAGTCTTTCTTTTACGTGGAATTTCACAAATTTGTACAAAAAAAATCTGTGCAGGGTACATAGTCTTCCTCCTTTTTTTCTTATTATCCCCCTTTTTCTTGAAATTCCCTTTTTTCCTCTATTTAAAAAACTTCCTCTTTTCCCTTACCCATTATTGAATAATAATCAAAGCAATTATAACACTTGTATAAATTATTTATGAATAAATAAGGTACGCGTTTCAAGTGCTGAACCATTAAAAATAAATACTCTTAAGAAAAATGTTGAAGATGAAACGTTTTAAAGCTGAAACATTTTAAAACATGTTGAAAATGTGAAAGCTGGATACAAAAGTTGTTGTCCAATATAAAATTGGAACAGTTACAAAAATATATAGCACTTTTTGAATAAATATTAGAAGGTAAACACTTTAGTTACCCGGATTATTTTGTCGGATTTTAATTTTCTCTTCCGGCATATTTTGACAGATTTTTATTTTCTCTTACAGAATATTTTTACGTCATAATTTTTCGCAAATTATCATCAATTTTCACAACTTTCATAAATTTTCACAAACTTCATAAATTTCAACAAATTTTATCCATTTTCCACAAATTTCATCATTTTTCCAAAAATTTCATAAACTTCCACAATAATGATAAATTTTCATAAATTTTGGAAATTATGATAATTCATCAAACTTTTCATATATTTTCAAAATTATGGTAATTGATGGAAATATATGTTAATTTTAGAAAATTTGAGAAATTCTTGGCAATAGATCGGTAACTTTTGATAACTTTGAAAACAGTTCTGTTTTTGTGTTGAACGACTTTCAATTTTTATGGCTTCAAAATGTTTTTTCTTTGCTTAGTTTGGATGTCGACCCACAAATTGTTATCCCCCAGCCCAAACGATTTGATTGATTTTATCTTTTTTACTTCGCTCTACTGAAGTGTGTAGTTTTAAATTTGCATTGAAAGTATCAATTATAGTAAGAAAGAAATGACAAATCTTGGAACGAAATATTCATGAGAGCGATGTTAAACATATTAAAATAGTGTATTTAACTAATTTTATTTTTGCTCGGACTTTTTTCTAACACTGTGAATG
>JAUELO010000235.1:2666559-2676691 GCA_032357855.1 Amphibolips quercusostensackenii | reverse complement strand
CACAAATCAAAAACTCTAGTCCATAGGCGATCTTGTGCAACTATTGCTGATCACTCCTAAACAAAAATTTGAAAATCGTTTAATAATTGTAGGTTGCAGGTGATTTTGAATAGCAAATTGCCGATTGATCCCACTGTGCTACTATACGTTGAAAATTTTAAATTGTCGAAATTTTACAATGTCGGATGTTTTATAATATCGAAAAAAATCTGCGAGATTTTGATGCAATTTCTTTTAATTTTGAAAGATTATTTACGATGTTAGGAATGATACAAGTCAGTTGAAAACAAATTAAGAAATTCAAGAGTTTCTGAAGGGATAACAATATTTTAAAACTTTGAAAGATTTCTGAAAATTTATCAAATATTTTTCAATTTCTTTTTAACTTCTAAAAGTCCTAAATATCTTTTAAACTGACTCAAATTTTTCCAAAAATTTGGTAAAACCTTGTAAAAACAAAAAATTTTCTTCAAAAATGTTCTAAGTTCCTTTTTGACATCTGAAATCTTTAAAAATGGTTTTGAATTTTCTCAAGAATCTTACAAATATTTAATTTATATAAGCTTAAAAACAAACTAATAATACTTTCCTAAATATAATTTAGGCCTGAATTTAGGCGTTTCAAAACTTTTATTAAATAAACAGTTATTAGAAATTTTTAATTAAAAATTATTTTTCCACTTAAATTGAAAAATTGGACTAAATAAATATATTTAGCGTGTGTAGAATTATAACATTCAAAATAATATTGTTTTGCTATTTTCTCACCGTGAGAAAGAAATTTATTTCACCTATTGTGTTCATCAGAATCAATTTTTATCTTATCTCTTTCATCTTTGTTGTCTCGTGAAGAAGAGTTTCTGAAACGAGACTGGACGACAGTATTTAAATGCGCTTGAATTGAAGCAGAATGTTTTAGTTGTCAATTAAATTTGCTCTGTGAAAATGAATCTCTATCGTTTAGAAAATGTTGCAAAACATAATGGACAAAATGGTACAAAAGTGTGGGTGGTGATACAAAATTCCGTGTACGATTTGACTGATTATTTAAAAGAGGTGTGTGGTTTTAATATATTTTTTGTGTATTAGAATACAAAAAGTTAAAGTATATTTTAACAAAAGTAAAAATAGTGAATTTAAAGTAAAATTTTTAAAAATCCGGAAATTCTATTCTTCAGCATCCTGGAGGTGACGATTTGATTCGGGAATATGCAGGAAAAGATGGAACTAAAGGATTCAACGATGTTGGACATTCTTCGGATGCAAAGAATTTGATGAAGAAGTTCAAAATTGGCGAATTAGAAGAGGTGAATATAAACTTAAATGTGTGGAAAATAAATTTTCAAAAACAAAAAGGTCAACAGAAATTCAAAACGAGTTTAATTAAATATTTTCTCCTAGGATAATAGCAAAGGAAGTACAAAAATCAAGGGAATGAATCAAGAATCAGAAAAATCTGCAAATAAAAATAAAAGGTATCAAAAATCAACTTTTAATTTCATTTTATCATTTTCGAAATCCTTGACACTCCTTTCTGACGACTTTATTTTTCAGATCGATTTTGACGAAATTCTGGTTGTGCACGTGACGAAGTAACCATCTGTATATTTGTAATTATTAATTTATTTCTTTACAATTTATAATATTAAAGATAAATCATGAAAGGTAATAAACGTTGTAAATATTTAAGATAAATAACATCTGTATATACTATAAACTTAATAAATTAAGTCTGTAACAATGACCTGAAATGTTTTGAAATGATTCGTATAAAAAGAATCGATTGAATGGAAAATATTTGAATCGGAGAATTTAAGAATGCCAATTCCTGCAAATTGCGATCTATCGGGTCATGTCAATTTGTTTATCAAACAAATTCCTTAAATTCTGCTAGAAACCCATTCAAATCCCTTCAAATATGCAAAATCGCCTAAAATCTTCAATTCAATAAAATCCTTCAAATCTTGCGAAATTTCTTAAAATACTTTTAAATACTTGGAAATTTCTGTAATCGCAGAAATCCCTTAAAATTTAATTTAATTTGAATTATTTTTAAAATTTCTTTACAAACCCCTTGAAATTTTTAAAAATCTTACCAAATTTTTTTGAACACTTGAAATTTTTTTTATTTCTTGAAATTCTTTGGAATCCTTCAAAATCAGTTGAAAACTTTCATTTGTAAATCGCAAAAATCTGTTAAAATAATAAAAAATTATTTGCAGTCTCTTGACTATTTAACTTATTGATTGAAGTTTTCTAAACAATCATCCAAGTCCCTAGAAATCTTTGAAACCACCTAAAATCCTTGGAAATTCATTAAGATACTTTAAATCTTGTGAAAATCTTTGAAATACCTCAAAATTAATTAAAATTTTTGAAGTCGATAAAAACACCTTTAGGTTTAGTTTAATTTTTCTTCTCTAAATTCTTTTAAAATCTATCGAAGTCTTTGGAAACCCTACGAAATTCTTTGAAGTTACTTGAAATTTTTCAAGTCTCTTAATGGTCGTCAGAATTCCTTGTAATTCCTTAAAATCCTTTAAAATTTGTCCTTTGAAAATCGTAAAAATCTATTAAAATAAGTACAATTTATTTAGAATCTCTTGAATATAAATTAAATTGAATTTATTTATTAGAGTTCTACAAAAAACGTTCAAATCCCTACAGATCTTTGGAATCACTAGGAATCCCTTGGAATTTCATGAAATTTATTTACCAGAGTTCACAGAAATCCTTTCAAATCTTTGAAAATCTTACAAAATTATTTGAAATCCATTAAAATATCTGGAAAAGCTTGGAAATCTTTTATAGCCTCTAAAATGCCTTGAAATGTTTCGAAATCTTGAAAAATTTCTTAAAATCCGTAAAAATATTTGTATATCTCTTCAAAACCGTTGAATTACTTGAGAATGACTGGAACTGTTTGGAAATCCAATGAATTTCCATGAAATTCGTTGAAATCAATTCTTTTAATATTTTAACATTATTGTCTTATAATGATTTTCTATAATATTTTTCTTATTCGTGAAAAAAATTATAAGAAATTTCTTATATAAAAATCATTATTGGTATGTGCTGAATTTCCTACAATATTTTTTCGTAAGGGTGATTACAAGGGATTGCATGAGATGGCACAAGATTGCAGAAGTGAGGGCCTTCCATTTAAAGGTTAACATTATTCAAAATTTATCAATATTTTCACCGTTTATTTAATATCAATTACAAAAATATAGCCCTTAAGAGCTTAAAATTAAAAAAATTAAAAATACTTTATGTTTTGGAAGTCCTCTTAAAATTCCTTTCATCTTATGCAATTCCTCTTGATATCGCTTAAAATATTACAAAATTACTTTAAATCTTCACAATTCGTTAAAATCCAATATTTACCTTCAAATGTCATTGGAATTCGGTGAAATCTGATGATATTTCCTGAAATCCTGTAAAATTTATTGAAATAACTGTAGAGCTTTTAAAATACCTTAAAATCATTGAAATCTTTGGAAATTTTATAAAATTTGTTAAATTCTTTTAAAATTCCTTGAAATATTTCAAAGGGATTCTAAAAATTTTTTTAAAACCTTATATAGTAATTTTAAATTCCTTAAAAGCATTAGAATCCTTAGAAATTCCTTCAAATTTTGCTAATTCTCTCAAAAATTCCTTAAAATCCTTGGAATTACCCTAAAATGTTCAAAATCCTTAGAAATCTTTTAAAGTATCTTGAAATTATTTAAGGTGCTTGTAAATTCCTGTAAATCTTTTTAAATACCTTAAAAACTTTAAAAATCCTTAAAAACCTTTAATATTCTTCAGATGTATCCAAAATGTTTGAAAATCTTTTCAAATTTTTTTAACCCTTTGAAATTTCTCTATTCGTAAAATAAATTCTTTGAAATACAATAAAGCATAATCAAATCCGATAAAATTCCGTAAAATTACATGAATTTTGATGATATTCCTTAGAAAATCTTGAAATATTTGAAGCTCTATGAAATCGTTTGAGATCCTGGCAAATTTATTAAAATACCTCATTGAGAACCTTTAAGATCCTTTAAAATTAGTGAAATTTTCGAAAATCTGATAAAATCCTTTGAAATATTTGTGAATCTTGGAAATCCTCTGAATTCTTTTGGAGACTTTTACAATATCCTAAAATCTTATAAATCCCATAAAATAGTTTTAAATCTTTCAAAATTCAGGGAAATTTTTTAAAACCGCGTATTAACCAAAATATTTGAAATTATATATACGAAAGCCCTTTATTTTTGTCAAATTCTTTGCAATTCACAGAAATATTATAAAATGTTCAGACATTTTTTATATACATTGAAATCCCTTTAAATCATCCTATAAAAATCCTTGTAAATCTTTAAAATTCATTTAAGTCCCTTGAAACCTTTAAGAATACCCTAAAACCTTTTGAATCATATGAAAAATTTAAAAATCCTTATAAGGTTTAAGAAATTCTGTGCAATTTCATAAATGCTGCTTTAATTTTTGCAAAGCCCTTAAAATCTTTAAATAATATTAAATACCTTAATTAACTTTTTTTCAATCTCTTAGATTGCCATAAAATCTTCAAAATCTTATTTTCCTTAAAACGTTTAAAAGTATTGAAGAACAAAAGCAAGTTAGAAGTAATGTAGAACTTTATTTGATGTTAAGAAACATTGAAAAAATTTTTCATTTTGAAGGAATGGATTTTATAAATAAACAAAGTAAAAAAATACAGCCTTTTAAACACTAAATTTAATTGTGATTACGAATCTGAAGTAAAAATTCCAAAATTCAAGATGGCAAATCCAATACAGTGGCCAAAATATTACAAAATTGTCCCTGTAGCTTTAAAATGAGTCCTCAGGGGTGTTTTGGGTCGCTGATTACGAATCTGGAGTAAAAAATTCGAAATTTCAAAAATTCAAAATAGCAGATCCAGTATGGCGACATAAAATTGAAAAATATGACCCGTGGCTTTAAAATAGGCCCTCGGTTGTTTTTTGGGTCGCTGATTACAATTCTGAATTCAAAATTCCAAAGTTCAATATGTCGGATCTAATTTGACAGAAAAAAAATTAGAGAATAAGTATTGTACCCTCCATTTAGAATGTTGACTTCAGAATCATAATCAGCAACCCCAAAAACCTTCCGTGCATGAAGTTTTAAATAATTCGTATGTAAGGAAAAATGTTTGCTTAAAAGGGGTAAAATAATTAAAATCCTTGACAATTCTATGAATTCCCTTGAAATATGTTAAAATCCCTTTAAATCTCTGATAATCTTTTAAATTTTTCAAATCTTTTAAAACGCTTTAACAAAAAAAGTGTCTAGATGACTTTCAGTTAACGGCTTTTACGAATAAATAATAATATGTCCATTTTTTTAACTTGAAGATATTTGAAGGAAAGAAACTATTTTTTTTTTACTAGAAAAAGGAACCTAAAGTTCCGGAAAAAAGTTTGTTAGAATTGTTTGATGAATTAAAAATGATATAATTTTACACACTTTTAATTTAGAAGAGTTCTAATGTTTTAAATGCTTTTATTTTGTAGTTAAGAATTGGACATTTAAATTGAAGATTTCTTCACGTAGGTGGCTGTATGGTGGCCGGTTGAAATTATTCAATAATCGGCATTCTTAAATTTTCCGATTCAAGTAATTCCAATTCAATCGATTCTGTTTTCTTGGGTGAGTTGTCTTGAATATGAGAAACTCAGCCGGTAAATATCGTTCCGATGGTTCCGATGAAAAAAAGAAGAAAAAAATTCAACAAAATTATATCGCATTCGCCGGTAGAGCGCAATTAGTGTGAATCGGCGCACTCTTAAATTCTCTGATTGAGTTGTCTGAAATATCAGAAACTCAGCCAGTAAATATCGTTCCGATGGTTTCAATAAAAAAAAAAAAGAGAATTTAAGAAAATCATAGCGCATTCGCAGATAGAGCGCAATTAGTGTGAATCGGAGCTCTTAAATTCTACGATTCAAATATTTGCCAATTAAAGGGATTCTTTTTTCCAGGGTATATGAAGAAATAAAGAACGAAACATTTTATTGAGAATTTTAAATCCATCCGCCCATTATTTGACCAGTTGCTTTCGATTTTCCCCGAAGTTTAGTTGTCGTCAATGATGGATCGTCTGCAGGAGGAGGTCCTTTCGGAGGAGGTTTATTACCTTTCTCTTCAGATTTCTTCTTTTCCTCTTTTGTCTTTTTCATCTTTTCTTCCTCCTCTTGCTTCTTCTCTTCTTCTTTTTTCTTCTTTTCATCTTCCGTTTCATCCTTCACAGACGGTGATTTCGACGTTGAAGGTTTTTCACCTTCAGATTGCTGTTTTGGTGTCGAAGATTTTTCACCTTCAGATTGTTGCTTCGGTGTCGAAGATTTTCCACTATCAGGTTGCTCCTTTGACGTCGAAGGCTTTCCACTTTCAGAAGAGTTTTGCTTTGACTTTGTATGCTTTTGAGTTTCATCTTCTCGAGGATCTTCTGGAATTGGTGATGGAGAACGATGATCCAATTCGTTCACACCTAGATTTGCCGTTTCATCATTTGTTGCTGGTAAACCTTTCTTCATTGAGCTGGTTGGAGTCGATTTCTTCACTGCGTCCGCTAGGGAAACTTTACTCGGTCTTTGAGAGGAAACCAACCTTCTCTTTGCAGAAGTTACTCTTCCTTGTACACCTGTTATCAAAAAAACATAATTAGCATCCTATATTGAGTGAAAATAATAACAAACAGACTTCACACTCTTTCTCCTATTTCACTTTTTACCACTTTTCTTTCAAGAATTCCTCTTTTTTTTCTGTTTTCAAGAAACTTCCTTTTTTTCGGTTTTTTACTCAAATTCAAACTGAAATTAGCAGAAACCAATAAGAAAATCCAACTTTTTTTGGCTGAGAATTCATCTTTTGAATATAGATTTTAATTATTTGGTTAAAAATTTACCAATTTTATCAAAAAGTGATGCTTTTTGGTGTAAAATTTCACTGTTTTATTGAAAATGCATCCTTTTGGATTGAAATTCAACTGTTTTGATAGTTCATTCAACTATTTGGTTGAAAATTAACTTTTTTGTTGAAAATAAACTTTTTGTTAAGAATGAATATTTTTTTGTTGAAAATTTAAGTGTTTTATATAAAATTCGTCTCCTTTGCTTGCAAATTCATCTATTGGTGGAAATTCAAAACTTTTTGGTTAACAATGCAACTGTTTTGTTGAAAATTAATCTGTTTGTGTTGAAAATTCTCTTATTTCGGTGAACATTCATCTATTTGGGGTTTTGTGGTTAATTCATTAAGAATTTATCTTCTTCAATGGAAAATTGAACCGTTTTGGATAAAAAATTTATCCTTTGATAGAAAAGCCATCTTTTTCGGTTAAGAGTTATTGATTATTTTCAATTGAAATGTCTACTATTTAATTTTTGATTCAGAATCCATCTCTTTGGTAGAAAATTCAACTATATTATTTAAAATGGAACTGCTTTTATTGAGGATTAAAATATTTTGCTGAAAATTCGTCTTTCTGGGTTAAATTCAACTGCTTTTGATTTGAAATAAAAATCTTTTTTGGTTAAAATATCAACTATTACATTTTTCGTTGAGAATTCATCTTTATTCGTTGCAAACTGAACTATTCTATTTTTGGTTGAAAATTGATATCTTTTTGTTTCCAAAATTAATCCCTGTGGTAGAAATTCAATCTTTTTTTTGTTGAAAAGACAACTGTTTGGATAGATTTTTTTTCGGTTAAGTATTCAACTATTTTATTAAAACATCAACTAATTGGTTGAAAATTACCTTTTTTTTGAAAATTCATATTTTGGGTTCAAAATTCCAATTTTTGGTTTGAAATTACCTTTTTTATTGAAAATTTAACTATTTCGTAGAAAATTGGTCTTTTTGGCTTGAAAATTGAATAATTTCATAGAAACTTCAACTATTTTGTTGAAAATTGATATTCTGGTTTTGAAAATTTATATTTTTTGTAGAAAATCCGACTTTTTGGTTTAAAAATTCTACAACTTTGTTGAATTTTGGTTCTTTCTTACTGAAACATCCTTTTTGGTTGAAAAATGTACTCTTTTTTGAAAATTCGTCTTTTTAGTTTTAACTTTTATCTTTGTGGATTAAAAATTATACTATTTGGTTGAAAATACAACTTTTTTGGTAAAAATTCGTCTTATTTGCTTGAAAAGCTTAACTATTTGGTTGTAACTGCAACTTTTTGGTTGAAAATTAATTTTGCTGTTGTTGAAAATTTAACAATTTTATTTTAAATTAATCTGTTTTGGCTAAGAATTCAACTATTTTCATGGAAATTTGTCTTATTTGGTTGAATTTAACTGTTTTTAATTAAAAATTGAAATCCTTTTTGGTTAAAGCAAGAAGCATTACATTTTTCGTTGAGAATTAATCTTTATTAATTAAAAATTCAACTACCTGGTTAAGAGTTGACCTACTGGATTGAAATTTTGTTTTTCTTCAGTTTAAAATTAATTTTTTAACTGAAAATTGAACTATTCTATTTTTAGATAAAAAAATGATCTTTTCCAGTTAAAACTTTAATTACTTGCTTGAAAATGCATCATTTTGGGTAGAAAATTCAACTATTTGGTTAAATACTTGACTGTTTTGTAGTAAAATCTTTAATTGGTCTTGAAAATTTAACAATTTTATAGAGACTTTAGCTCTTTTGATTTAAGATTTTATTTTGGGATTAAAAATTTAACTGTTTTGTAGAAAATTCGTCTTCTTAGCTTGGAAGTTCTAAAATTCTGTTGAATTTTTGTTCTTTTTTACTGAAAAATATTTCTTTTTTGAAAATTTGTCCTTCTAGTTTGAACGCTTATCTTTATAGATTGAAAATTTTATTTTTATAGTTAAAAATAAAAGATAAGATTTTTAGGTCGAAAGTTCATTTGTTCTGTAGAAAAATCTTCTTTTAAGTTTAGAAATTAATTTTTTGTTTGTTTGAAAATGCATCTCTTTGGATAGAAATTTTATCTTTCTTATTGAAAAGTCAACTATTTGGTTAAAAATTAATTTGTTTTAGTTAGGTATTTACCTATTTAATTAAAAAATTAACTTTTTTGGATGAATATTAATAATTTCATGTAAAATATTCAAGGCTTTTGTAGAAAATCCGTCCTTCTGGCTTGAGATTTTCATGGTTTGGTAGAAAACTCAACTGTTGGATTAAAAATAAACATTATTTTGTTAAAAAATTATCTTTTCGAGTTTAAAAGTCAAGTGTTTTCTAAAAAATTGTCCCTTTAGCTTGAAAACTCAACTTTTTAATAAGTCTTATTGTGATGAAAATTCATCTCTTTCGGTAGAAAATTAATATTTTTTGTTGTTGAAAATTTAATTATTTTGTTGAAAATGCAATATATTTCGACTAAAATTTTCAAAAATATGGTACCTACATTAATTTGATTAAAAAGAATTTATTTCCATATTTTCGTGATAAGTCATCCTATTTTCCCTGTTTCCAGAGAATTTTAGGCTATTTATCTATCTGAATGCAAGATTTGACTCTTACAAATATACATTAAAAACATAATTTACAAAAATCACTTGAAGCAGGCGTTGTGCACTTATAAAAAGGGTTTTGTAGCCTATTCAGACATTAATTAAGACATTTTCCCTATTTTTCCTTCACCCTAGAATATGGAGTGAAGTTGGCTGAGTTACGGGGTAAAGTCGGTTAGTGTAAGGGGTAAGGCTAATTAGGGTACGGGGTGAAGTTATCTACGGTACTTAGAAAATCAGCTAGAGTATAGGGAAAAGTTGGTTAGGGTACGGGGTAATGTCGACCAGGGAACGGAGTATGTTTGGCTACGGTGCGGGGTAATGTCGGGTAGGATATGGGGCAGAGTTGGCTAGGGTTCAGGCTAAAATGTTTTAGGGTACAAGGTAAAGTGGCTGAGTTTACGGAGTAAAATGTTTTGGGGTACGGTATAAAGACGGTTAGCGTACGGGGTAAAGTCGGTAAAGGTACGGGGTAAAGTTATTAAAAGTACATGGTAAGGTTCTCTAGGGTACGGGGTGAGGTTGTCTAGGGTACCTGATAAAGTCGGCTAGAGTATAGGGTAAAGTCGGTTAGAAAAAAGGAAGTACGAAGAATGGACGG
>JAUELO010000235.1:2653797-2663905 GCA_032357855.1 Amphibolips quercusostensackenii | reverse complement strand
TCCATTTAAAATTTTAAAGATACCCCCCTTAATTCTCCAGTGGGCGTGATGTGAGGTTAACTTTTGCGGTGTCGCTTTTCCCTCTTGAAAATGAAATTTTTTAACAAGGACATTTTTATCGTTAAATGCGTATTTCTTGAGATATTTCAATGTCTCAAGATAAAAGAAGGGTGACGGACAACTTTGCACGTGCCCAACTGTGCACGTCAATGGCCGGACGGAAAACTGTGCACGCCCATCTGTGCACGTACACAGTTGTTCAAGTGACAAATGTGTACGTTGAAATTTTGACATGTACAGAATGGCAACTGTTGACTTGGACGTGCACAGTTGTCACTTAGACATCTGTGAACTGCACGATTGTCACTTGGACATCTGTGCACGCTTATGTCATTACGTAAGGGTTTATATAAGAGTGGTCTTTCATATCTACGTATGATAAATTTTTGACAGTTAAAATTATTCAGTTCTCATGAAATGGAGCGTACTAACTTTTTAAAAAATAGTTTGAAAATATTTTTAAGGCTATTTTTATGAAAATATTCCTTTTTGTAATACTTTTATATTATGAAGTTTCTTTGAGTTTTCCAGTGGGCATGAAGACGTCTGATGTCTTGAGGACGTCCTAACGACTAACCACCGCGCCCACTCGGTAGGTATTTTTTTTCAAACTTACATACGTGTTTTTAATTTTGCAAAATCTTTAATTCTTGTATGTATTTTCTTATGACGTAACAAAAATTAAATTAAAAAAAAATTGCAAGAATTTTTATCACAGTCTTTGTCATCGGTTAGTGAATCTCAAGGTTTATTTATTGAAGTGATACACATTTTTTTTTTAATTTTCTTGCTCTCACCTCCCACATTTGTTGAATACCAAGAAAAATACGCGCGTATTTTTTATTTTGAAATCAATTTATTTATAGGGGTTGTTAAAAGCCCATAACGTTTTACGTGTATTTTCTGTGGAAAAAGGCCTGTTTGGAAATTTGCGATAAAATCGTTAATATTAGATTATCTTACTGCATCTGGCATGATTTTATTGAAAATTATTTGCTAAATACTTTTTTAATTTAAGCTTAATAAGACACTTTTATAGGTTCCTAATAAAAACTCCGTAAGTGCAAAAATGAGATATTATGTTTCGCGTGAAAAAAGTTAGTTGTGGCCACGTTCCATGCTAAAATGAAATGATTAGTCCAGCACTAAGATCGACGGATTTCACAGTTCGACTGTAATAAAAACAACTAAAATTTAAATAATTCTTTTTGTTTTTTTTTTATTTCACATTAATTGGCCTAGTTTTAAACGCTTTTTCGACACGAAATTTATAATTGGTTCAGAATATAAAAACTGTACACATCAATCGAAAGATAAGTTGCAAAAATCTATAAACATTTTTTTAAATCGACATTTCCTTTATCTGAATTTAGGGAATTTAGAGAATTTAAGGAATTTAGAGAATACAAGGAATGCAACGAATTCAGGGAATTCAAGAAATTCATGGTATTCAAAGAATGCAAGGAATTTGAGAAATTAATGGAATTCAGAGAACTCAAGAAACTCAGAGAATTTAAAGAATTCATAAATTTGAAGAAATTTTGAGATTCAGTGGTAATACGAGAATTTAAGGAATTCAGAGAATTCCAGTAATTGGCAGAATTCTATGAGTACAAGGCATTCAGAATTATAAGAATTTACAGAATGCTATTGATTCCTTAAATTTTTATCATTACTTCACTTTTTTGAATTCTTTGAATTTTCAGAATTCCTTGAATTTTCAGAACACCTTAAATTCTCATGATTTCTCAAATTCCTTGAATCGCATGAATTCCTCATATTTTTTTAAATAACTTGAAGTTCCTGAATTTTTTTGATTTCCTATATATTTTAAATTTCTTGAATTCTCTAATTTCCCTGAATACCCTGAATTCCCTGCATTCTCTGCATTCCCTGAATTTCTTAAATTAGTTGAATTTCTTGAATTCCTTGAATTCTCTGAATTCCTTGAATTCTCTAAATTTCTTGCATTCTCTAAATTGCTTGAATTCCTTGAATTTTCTGAATTTCTTTAATTCTCTGAATTCTCTAAATTTTCCTAATTCTTTGAATTCCTTTAATTCCCTGCATTTCCTGAATTCCTTGAGTTCTCTGAATTCCTTGAGTTCCCTGAATTCTTAGAATTCTCCAAATCCTTAGAATTCTTTAAATTCTTAGAATTCTCCAAATCCTCAGAAATTCTCTGAATTCTTAGAATTCTCCGAATCCTTAAAATTCTCAGCATACTTTGAATTCTCCGAATCTTTTGAATTCTCTGAATTCTTAGAATTCTCCGAATCCTTAGAATTTTCTGCATAATTAGGATTCTCTAAATTCTTTGATTTCTCTGAATTATTAAATTTCCCTGAATTACTTGAGTTCTCTGAATTCTTTTGAATTCTCTGAATCTCTTCAATGCCTCAAATTCTCTTAATTCCTTGTATTCTCTGAATTCCTTAAATTTTCTGAATTCCCTGAATTCTCTGGATTGTCTGAATTTGCTTAATTCTTTGAATTTCTCAAATTCCCAATATTTTCTGAATTACTTGAGTTCTCAGAATTCCTTTAGTTCTCTAAATTCCTTCAGTTTTCTGAATTCCTTGAATTCTCTGAATTTGTAGAATTCTCCATATCCTTAGAACTCTCTAAATTCTTAGAACTCTCCGAATCCTTAGAATTCTTTGAATACTTAGAATTCCCCGAATCTTCAGAATTCTCTGAATTCTTAGAATTCTCCGAATGCTCAGAATTCTCTGAATTACTTATATTTTCAGAATTCCTTGAATTCTCTGAATTCTCTAAATTTGCTTAATTCTTTGAATTCCTGGAATTCCCTGCATTTCCTGAATTCCTTGAGTTCTCTGAATTTCTTAAGTTCTCTGAATTCCTTGAGTTCTCTAAATTCCTTGACTTCTCTAAATTCCTTAAAATTTTCGAATTCTTAGAATTTTCCGAATTTTTAGCATTCTTAGAATTCTTTTAATTCTTACAATTCTCTGAATTTTTTAAATTCCCGGAATTTTTAAAATTTCTTGAATTTTTAAAATTCTCTGAATTTTTTGGATTTCCTGAATTCCTTGAGTTCTCTGATTCTTTGAGTTCTTTGAATTCCTTGAATTCTCTAAATTCTTAAAATTCTCTAAATTCTTAGAATTCTCTAAATTCTTAGAATTTTCCGAATTCTCTGAATTCCTTAAATTCTCTGATTTCTCTGAATTCCTTGAATCTCTGAATTTTCATAATTCTCCGAATTCTTAGAATTCTCGTTCTTCTTCGATTTCTCTGAATTATTTGAATTCCCTGAATTTCTTGAGTTCTCTGAATTCGTTGAATTTTTTGAAATCCCTGAATTCAGTAAAAGGAATTACCGATGTATAGAATTGTAATAGATTTGTGAAACTTACAACAAGCAACGCTTATACTATGCAACGATTCATACATTTTCCCATTCATGAATAATCTCTCAACATTTTTGCCTTATTTGTGACCTATGCTTGAGCAAGTCAACTTTTTTACGCAGGACATAATATCTTATTTTTGCACTTACGAAGATTTTGTCGAAAACCTATTCAAGTGGCTTATAGGAGTTAAATTAAAAAATGATCTAGCAAATAATTTTCAAGAAAAGCATGCCAGATGCAGTAAAATAACCCGTCATTATACATCATCACATAAACTACAGAAAAACTGCGATGAAAATGTTGAAAATTTTTTTTCTGAACTTACTTTTTGAGTTACATTATAAAAAAATACATAAAATATATTAACGATTTTGCGAAATTGAAAACAGGTAAGTAGCTTGAAAAAAAACTACTAAGTGAGCACGGTAGTCATTCGTCGTTAGGACGTCCTAAAGACATCAGACTTCTCCATGACTACTGGGAAGCTCAAAGAAGCTTAATAAAATGAAATTATCAAAAGGTGAATTTAAAAAGAGGTTTTCATGTATCTATAATAATTTGGAAGGAATATTTTCATAAAAATAGACTTAAAAATATTTTCAAACTAACTTTTAAAAAGTTAGTACGCGCCATTCTATCAGAATTGAATAATTTTAACTGTAAAAAATTTTTAATACGTAGATATAAAAGACCACTCTCATATAAACCCTTACGTGATGACATAAGCGTGCACAGTTGGGCAAGGAATAACTGTGCACGTACACAGATGTCCAAGTGACGACTGTGCGCGTCCAAGTCCACAGTTGCCCATCTGTGCCGGTCGAAATTTCAACGTGCACATATGGTACTTGGACAGCTGTGCATGTGCACAGTTGTCTCTCTGATCAACGACGTGCACAGTTGTCCGTCTGGCCATCGACGTGCAGAGTTAGGCACGCGCAAAGTTGCGAAGTGCAAAGTTGTCCCTATCCCATAAAAGAATCACGCTGTATACAAATGTCAATATCTAACGTTGGACATTTTAATATTCCACAGCCAACCCAGATATCCCTGGAATATCCAAATTTCACTCTTGGAAGATATCCCGACAGGTTATCACTAGGATAACTCGTAATATAAGTGGGATTAAATGGTATGTCAGAAAAAACATCCTATGATATCTGATAGATATATAACTTTCCGCTCTGATAGAATATCTTGTGAATGTCCCTAGGATATCTCAAGATATAAATAGGATAGCCGACACTATTTTTCATCTCATGTAGGAATATCTCGTAGATATATCTTAGATATAACAAAACATAAATGGGATATTCCGAACTATCCTGTCCATATACGAGAATGTATCCCAGATTATCACAGGGATATCTGAATTTGCGCTTTGATAGGATATCCTGTAATATTCTTTATCTCAAGTAGTACTTTCGAGTATCCTAAAAACGTTTAAAAAAACCTATGATATTTTATAGATATATAAATTTTCGCAATATCTTGTAGATGCCCTTAGGATATCTCAAAATATAAATAGGATATTCTACAATATTCTTTATTTCATGTAAGACTTTCAAATATCCTAAAATCGACAGAAAAACGTCCCAGGATATTCTGTGGATATCAAAATTTCTACTTTGATGGAATATCTTGTAGATATCCCTAGATATATCCAAAGATAAATAGGACATTTCGAAATATTATATTCATATGAAAGAATGCATCCCAGGCTCTAATGTACTATTCTGTAGATATCCCTAAAATCTATCGAGATATAAATGGGATATCCACGAATACTCTTTATCTCAAGCAGATAGACCTGTGATCTTTTCTTTTCAATAAATTACTTTGTTAATTTTAGAATATCCTAAAACCGTAAAAAAAACATCTCGGAATATGCTGTGGATATCGCAGTTTCCGCTTCGACGGAATGTCCCGTAGATATTTCGAGATACATGGGGTATTCCGGAATATTCTTAATCGCAACTAAGACTTTTGAGCATCCTAAAAACTTCAAATAAACATCTTACGATATCCTATATAGATCGAGATTTGCGCTGTGATGGAATATCCTGTAGATATACCTAGGATATCTAGAGATATTAATGTGATATTCGCCAATATTTCTCCTCTTACGTAGGACTTTTTAATTTCGTGAAAATGTCAAAAAAACATCCTAGAATGTCATGTGGATATCGAAATTTTCACTTTGATGGAATATCCCGTAGATATCCCTAGATATATCAAAAAATAAATAGGATATGCTGAAATATCATGCTCATATGCGAGAATGCATCCTAGGATATCCCAGGGACATCGAAAATAAAGCTTTGATGGTCTATCCTACAGTATTCTTTATCCCAAGTAGTACTTTTGAGTATCCTAAAAACGTCATAAAATCATCCTATGATATCCTATAAATATCGAAATTTTCGCTTTAATGTAATATTCTGTAGATATCCCTAGGATCTATCGAGATATAAATGGGATATCCCGAAATATTTCTTATCTCAAGCAGGAATTCCAGAATATCTTCAAAACTTGAGAAAAAAATCCTACCATATATGGTGAAAATCAAAATTTCCACATTGATACAATGGCCTGTAGATATTTTGAGATATACCTGGAATATCCAGTAATATTCTTTATATAAGTAGGACTTTTGAATATTCTAA
Source organism: Amphibolips quercusostensackenii (assembly GCA_032357855.1). Classification (NCBI taxonomy): domain Eukaryota; kingdom Metazoa; phylum Arthropoda; class Insecta; order Hymenoptera; family Cynipidae; genus Amphibolips; species Amphibolips quercusostensackenii. The sequence continues at coordinate 2,657,799 of JAUELO010000235.1, read as the reverse complement.
AAACGTCAGAAAGACATCCTATAATATCCTCCTACAAATATCGAAATTCTAGCTGTGATGTAATATCCTGTGGATATCCTTAGGATATCTAGAGATACAAATTATAAATTCCACTATATTTTTTTTCTTAATTAGAACTTTTTAATCTCGTAAAAACGTTAAAAAATATCCTAGGTTATCCTGTGGATATAGAAATTTTCACTTTGATGGAATATCCTGTAGATATCTCTAGGAAATATTGATATATAAATGGAAAATCACGAAATACCTATTGATATGCGAGAATATAAACCAGGGAAATCCACATTTTTCGCTTTGATGGAATATCCCACAATATGCTTTAACTCAAGAAGTACTTTTAGTTATCCTAAATGGTCACAAAAAATCTTAGGATATCCTGTGGATATCGTAGTTTACACCTTGATAAAAAATCCCGTAAATATTCCTAGGATATCTCGAGATATAAGTGGGACATCCACGAATACTCTTTATCTCAAGCAGATAGACCTGTGATCTTTTCTTCTCAATAAATTACTTTGTTAAATTTCAGAATATCCTAAAAACGTAAGAAAAACATCTCGGAATATTCTGTGGATATCGCAGTTTCCGCTTCGATGGAATGTCCCGTAGATATCATGAGATATATGGGGTATCCCGGAATATTCTTAATCGCAACTAAGACTTTTGAGCATCCTAAAAACTTCAAACAAACATCTAATGATATCCTATATAGATCGAGATTTCCGCTGTGATGGAATATCCTGTAGATATACCTAGGATATCTAGAGATATAAATGTGATATTCGCCAATATTTCTCCTCTTACGTAGGACTTTTCAATTTCGTGAAAATGTCAAAAAAACATCCTAGAATGTCATGTGGATATCGAAATTTTCACTTTGATGGAATATCTCTTAGAATCCCCTAGGATATCTCGAGATATAAATAATATATCTCAAAATATTCCTTATTTTAAGCAAGAATTTCAGAATATCATATAAATGTCAGGAAAAATCCTAGAATACCCTGTGGATATCGAAGCTTTCACCTTGATGGAAAGTCCCTAGGATATCTACAAATATAAGTGGAATATCCCGCAACCTTCTTTATCTCGAAGAGAAATTTTGAATATTCTAAAAACGTTGGAAAAACATCCTATGATGTCTAGTAGATATCGAAATTTTTTCTATTGCTATCCAGGATATCTCCAGATATAAATGAGATATCTCGCAATACACTTTTCTTTAGTAGGACTTTTTAGTATCTTAAAAACTTCAGAAAAATACCCTATGATATTCTATGGATATCGAAACTTCTGCTGTAATGGAATATCATGTAGCTATCTCTAGGATATATAGAAATATAAATATGATATTCTGGAATATAGTTTGTCTGAAGTAGGACTTTTAAGTGTCGTAAAAACGTCAGAATCACATACAAGGATATCCTGTGAATATCGAAGTTTCCACTATGTTAGAATATCTCGTAGGTATCATGAAGATATTTCGAGATATAAATGGCATATACGGCAATATGCTTCATGAAAAGTAAAAATTTTGTATATCGTTAAAAACATAAAAAAAAACATCCTATAGGATATCTCGTGGATATCGACGTTTCCACTTTGATGAAACATCCCGTAGATATCCTAAGGATTTCTGATATGGGATATCGTATAATAGTCTTTGTCTCAAGTAGGACTTTTGAGTACCCTAAAAACGTGAGACAAATATCCTATATTTGGTTGACCCAGACGAATTTTTCGGTTGCTCTAAGCAAATCCTTAGCTAGATGGATTATTTTGTTGATTCAAGCGAGACACTTTGTTTGGTCAATCAGATGTTTTTTTGAATCAACCAAAATTTCTTTTATTCAAAAAAATTTTCATGTTTATCCAAAAAAATAGTTTTTGGGTTTAAAACATTTTTTTTATGAGTGTGTGATGGGATATCCTACAGATATCTCCAGGATAACTCGATATATAAATGGTAGATATTACAGTATCTTATTGCTGTATCAGGATACACCCCAGGATATTCCTGAAATATCGAAATATTTGCTTTGATGGGATGTCCTGCAATATCCTGTAAATATAAAAAAAGACAAAATTTTCTGTGACAACTCACAAGCTGCTTCTGTCTTGTCGACATTTGGAGTTTGCATTCCATTTGTTCGAAGAATATCAATCAACTCGTATCGCAGAGTTGATATATCCTGTCGAATTTCCATCACATCATCTTCTGTAATTCCAAAATCATCACGTTTTCTCTGCTCAGCCGTAACATATCGCCGAATCAGCAATCGCATCACAACATCGTGTCTCTCTTTTGCCTTTTCTCTTGATTTTTTCTAAAATAAGTCAATTTTTCTACTAGTTTAGTCTCAACCCATAAAGAAAGAAACGATTGAACGACTGCTTTAGTGAATCGATTGTCTTCTGAATCAAAATGACGCGTTTGAATCGGTCCTTAACATCTAAATATTTTCAGTCTGCTAACTCCGACTAAACATAAATTTTTTAATTCTTTTTCGACATTTTAAAATCGCATCGAAATTGTTGAGATTATGCTCCCATATTTTACACAAATTTCAAAATTGTAAATCAGCAAGCTAGTAAAACAAACTATATACGAGAGTATCAGATGCTGTTATGCATTTTATTTTTGAACAAATACAAGCAGAGTTGCTATACAGGCTAGGGAATTTCAGAAAGTCAGAAAAATTCAAGGTATTTAAAACTGATTAGTGAGAGTCGACGAATGACAGGGAAATCCTGATAGAGTCTAAATTTTTTCGATAAATTGGCGTTGAAGTTAATTTTATTATTTTGTTAAAAATGGAAACAGTTTTGTTAAGAAGTAGTTTTTTTAGTTAAAAACTTATTGTTGAAAATTCGTTTTTTTTTTTAAATGCAACTTTTCTTTGAAAATTACAACTGCTTGGTTGAAAATTAATATGTTTTGGTTGAGGATTCAACTGTCCTGTTGAATATTCATCTTTTTTGATTAAATACATCTGTTTTTGGCTTAAAATTATAATAGTTTTGATTGAAATATGGACTGTTAAATTATTCATTTTTCAACTAAAAATTAAACTATTTAATGTTTTGATAAAAATTTATCTTTTTCAATTGAAAATTCAATTATTTGGTTGAAAATTGATCTTTAGTAGCAGAATATTAGTCTTCTTGGTGTCTAATTCATCTCTTAGTTCAAAATTTATTCCTTTGGTTAAAAGTCTAACTATTGGGTTGAAATTTTTTTTAAAAACTCAAATATTTGTTATAGAAGTCATATATTTTATCAAAAATTAATTTTTTTTTGGCAGAAAATTAATTTTTGTGGTTAAAAGTTAATCTTTTTGGTTAAAAATTCATATATTTGTATAAAAATTAGATTTTTGTATTTCAAAATCAAATTCTTTGAATAAAAATTTAACTATTTAATGTTTGGTTGAAAATTTATCTTTCCTGGCAGAAAATTAACATTTTTGGTGCAAAATGGATATTTTTCGTTAAAAATTTATTTTTTTGGTAGAAAGATAATTTTTTTTAAATCTGAAAATTCATTTTTTAACTAAAAATTTAACTATTCCATTTTTTGTCGAAAATGTATCTTTTTTGATGGAAATTTAATCTTCTTCATTAAAAATTTAAATGTTTGGTAAAAAATGTAACTATTTTGTTGTAAATTTATTCTATTCGGTTGAAAATTTTTTTTTTTACGAAAAACTTAATTATACACTTTTATGCTAAAAAAGTACGTGTTTTAGGTGAAAATTCAACTGTTTTGTTAAAAATGGGCCTTTTTGTAGAAAAATAATCTCCGTAGTTAAAACTTCAGCTTTATGGTGGATAATTAATTTCTTTAGTTGAAAGTTGAATTATTTTGTAGAGAATTCGTTTTTTTTGTTGTTAGAAAAATTATTTTTCTGACTAAAGATTTGAATATTCTATCGACGGTTGAAAATTGATCTTTTTTAGTTTATAATTGATGCAAAAAAT
>JAUELO010000235.1:2616059-2626221 GCA_032357855.1 Amphibolips quercusostensackenii | reverse complement strand
TTGTGCAATCAAAATTAGAATTTTCGATTTTTCAGAAAAATTCAAAAAGTTGTTATGATAATTAAATAAGGTGTTCAAAATGCAACGTTTTTCTTACTGTGACTTTTTTCATATCGTGCGTTATTTGGCTTAAAATGTTCGTTTTCGTTTGCTTTTTGGGATTTCGAAAATGCTATAATTCCGGTAATTTTTGTTTCATCAGAAAAAGTCGTAAGTATAAATTGTTCATTTTTCGAGTGCTACTTATAACTCATAAATTTTCAAAATGTGCTCACATTTTAAATGTTTATCCAAAATAGCTAGCTAACGAACTTGACCTTCAATTTGAGACACTTAAAGAGTATACCAAAGGCCAATCCAATAGATGAATTTTTCAAAGGCTATCGTGCTCACAGACAGACGTACAGACGTACAGGCAGACATACAGACAGACACATTCGTAAAAACCTGTTTTTGGGTTTAGGGGGTCTTAAAACGTGGACATTTGACAAAAACTTCGGAGGTCAAATTTTACACAAATCTAATACCTTCTCATTATAGGATGGAAATGTAAAAAGATTAAGCTTTAACCCAAAATAGTTGCATTTTCAACCATACAGTTGAATTTTCAAGCCATGAAGACGAATTTATTAGAACACAGTTGCATTTTTAATCTATAAGAACGAATTTTCTATCAAGAAAGACGAATGTCTAACAAAACAGTTAACTTTTCAACAAAATAATTCAATTTTCATCAAAATAATGAAATTTAAAATAAAATAGTGTAATTTTCTTCTAAAATGATGAATCTTCTAAAAAAATGAATTTATAACAATGAAATTTAACGTTTAATCAAGTAGCTGAATTTTTATCAAAAAAGGTGAATTATTAGCAAAAAATGTAATAGCTGATAGTTCAACAAAGCAATTGAATTCGTAAGCCAAAAAGTTGAATTTTCAACAAGAATATATTAAATTTTAACAAAAAATGAAATTTTTAACCAAACATTATATTTTAAATGAAAAGCACCAAAATACTTTAATCCTTCAATAATAAAATGAATTTTTAACAAAGTAGTTTAACTTTTAACTAAAAAGGTAAATATTTAACCAAAAAGGATATTTCTCAATTAAATTCTCAATTAAAAATTTAATAATTTTATTTTATACTAGAAACTTTAATTTTTCTGCCAAAAATGTATCAGTTGAATTTCCAGTTAAGAAAATTTATTTTTAACGAAAAAAACGAATATTTAACAAAAATGTTACACATTCAACCAAATAGTAGAGTTTTTACCCCCAAAAGATGAATTCTAAATAAAAAATACAATAGTAGACTTTTGAATGAAAATAAAACTTTTAACAAGAAATAGTTGGATTTTCTTATTGGGTTTAATTAGTTGAGTTCGCATTTAAGCGAAACATTTATATGCTTTACTTCTGCAATAAAATCATTGATTTAAACATTTTCAAGCATTTCGAAAAATTCTTATTCACATTTTCATTTTCTATACGTGTGACGTCGACTTCTGCGTTAAACCCTCCCCCTCTGCGTCACAAATTGTTACAAAACCTGTTGCCCCCCACCCAACTGGAAGTATGGCGTAGTTTTCGAACGGCCTCAATTTTGTTTTTTCTGGATAAAAAAGTAAGGTGTCCCGCTTTACTCGACATGTCTCATTAAGCTCCGTTTTACAGTAATTATCGAAAATCAAAATTTTTTATTACCTTACGTCGTGAGGTGTAGGTAAGGTAGCACCACGATCCAAAAGAATCTTTAAAATTTCGTAATTATTTTTGTGGGCCGCTAAAATCAGGGGTGTTATGTCAGGCGTGAAATTCGATGATGACCTGTCGACAGCTTCCCAGCTCTATAAAAAAATTTTTATTTATATCTATGCACTATTTTTAAAATTTATTGCCAGTCTTTCAGAACTTAGAAAGCAGTTTCTCAAAACTAGAAAACTTTCAAAGTGGTCTCTGCATTTTTTATTATTTTTATCAGAAAAGAAACTTACGTATGGTTGCCCTTCAACATGAATTCTTTCCTCCCATTCTAACAGGATCTCCACAGCTTCCACGTACTCTTCTTTAATGGCATGTAAGAGTGCATCCTGCAAAAAAACATACACGTGATTCACGACTCGCACTTAGAACGCGTCCTGAGCTAATGGCGTATTATAAATTAATGTTGGTTCGCGTGATAATCTAGAGTTCCGAATAATGTGGATAAAAGTTTATGGAATAGAAAAAAATTGCATTAAAAATTTTACAAAATATTTAGTGATATAGAGGAGACTAGTAAATCCTGCGAATTTTTTCACGATAGCTATAATATTAAAGTATATCATTTCTATCATGAGAAAATTCGCATTATTCAGTATGTACCAGTAGGGTGGCCCATAAATTCAGCTTTCGATTTTTGGTAATCAATCACCCCCCAATTTATTTGTTTTTTAGAAAAAGCAATTTCGTCTTTTTTTAATCGGTCAACATGTGCCCCGAGCCTATAAAATTAACATAGTATTTTAAATGGGGAAAGCTGGGTATTAATAAAAATAAAAAAGAATCTCTTCCTTTCAACTTTTCGTACATTAAAGTTTAGTCACTGTTAGCGACAAGCGAACCCATCCACCTGAGCCCGAATCGGACTCTTGGAAGGTCTTAATGATTGGAAACAAATAACGGAAACTCTCTGTGTCAAAAACATTGTAATATAGGGAAAGATTTTTATTATTCGCATTGCGACCGTATGGGGTCTAACAGTGTGGTGTAAAATCAGATGGTATTTAGAGTTATAGTTCGGGTGTGGTGGTCGTGCGGTGACTGCAGTGTTGTGATTTTAAGTTGTTCCTAGTTAGTTTTAAGTCTGAATATGATAATGAAAAGATCCCGACCTCCAAGGAATACTCTGGTCAGGCAGAAGGAGGTGGGGGGGGGGGCCGAGAATTTCTCGAAGAGTACTCTGTATGACGAAAGAAGGGGTGAAGGAGGACGTGATCTGAGAAGACCAAAAACTCCAAAAAGAAAATAAAGGACAGTGTAATATTTTTGTAAATTAAAAGCGGTCTTGAAATTTATCCGTCTCGCCTCTCAGTGGATTTTTCAGAATGGAATCGTCCCGGTTGTCAACAATCATCTTTTAAGGCATGTTTAAGAAATAACTTACACCTTATGATTTCTAATTTTGACATCCCCCAACCTTCTTGTATTATGCCCGGAAAGTGCCCAAAAAGTGCAAAATATCAGTTTTATGTTAAATTCATACTAAAGACGGTAGTTTTTGAACTTTTTCAACATTCATTATTTTCATTCGATAATTGACAAGTTTTCAAATATTTTTAACTGATTTTCAGTTGTTTAAGCAATTGTTATTTATACAATTCTTTTTCTGCCAAATCATGAAAAGTTAGTATTTTCTGAAAATAATTAAACACTTAATGAACATTAAAAGTAATATTTTTTATTTAGGATGTTTGACAATTTTGAATTTGTTTAAACAATCTTTTTATGATGTGATTCGGGGATAGTTATGATTTTCAGGAATTAATGACGCAGGTAATGAATGTTCGAAGTGATATTGTTTGTAAAACACAGTTTGGAATTATTTGAACAATTAATATTACTCGCTTCTTGCCATAAGAAAGATAAAAAATTTTTTTAGTTTTTTTGGATCTCTTATACTATATGGCTTATTGATGCGTATTTCTTTTATTAACGAAATCGATCTGTAAAAAACTACACATCACGTAACTGAAAAATTATCTTTTCTATGAAAAGGAGTGAGTGAATAATTTATCAATTGATGAAATAATTGCAAACAATCTTTGACGATAAATATCACTTTTAGAATGCATTGACTGCATTATTAATTTCAGAAAGTAGTCCCTTTTCAAGATTTGCGAAGGAAACAATTGTTTAAACGAATTGAAATGGTTAAAATATTTTCCAAATATCGTTAAAAAAACATTACGCTCAAAATTCATGTATTGTGTCATTTATTCCAGAGAATAATATATTTTTGTGATTTACATGGGAAAAATGGTTTAAACAAATGAAAATTGTCAGTTATTGCCAAATATATTAAGCAAGAACTATGATTCTCGAAATGCATTAATTGCATTATTTATCCCGACACATAATAACTTTTCAAAATTTACAGGATAAGCAAGTCGTTTAAACGAACAAAAATTGTTTAAACAATAAAAAATTATTCAAACTATATTTGAAAACTTGTCACTCATCTAATAAAAATAATTCATGTTGAAAAAGTTAAAAAAAAATACCGTCCTTAGCGTGAATTTAACTTAAAACTGCTATTTTGAAATATTGGGGTCATTTTACGGGCATAATACAAAACCGAGCTCTTCCCATTTAAAGCCATGTTAATTTTAAACCCGGGAGGCCTGGTTTAATGGTTACTGATTTAAAAAAAATTAGCAAATTTCTTTTTCCGGAAAATAAACAAATGGGGGGGATCGATCACCAAAAATGAGAAATCGAATTTTTAGAGGTATAAATTTGGATCATTCTAATGCACCAGAATCTCCAGTATAATACGCCATTTAGTAGAAAAAGCGCAAATAGTCAGACAATCAATAATTTTTGAATATTACATAAAAAAATTTATGTTTACCTTAACTTGAATTCCTAGATCTAAGAGTAAGTTAATAAGGTCTATATTTTCATTTTCAATAGCCGCTATAAGAGCCGAGCGATTAAGTGGATCTACACAGTCGATATTCAAGATTTCCGGATGATCCTTGTGCTCTTCCAGCAACCTGAAATTTCACATACTTTAATTATTATTTTACTATTTTCTATCTAAAACAGTACAGTAACGATTTCTCGCATACATTTCTGGTTTTCGTTGGGATTAAATTTCAAAACAGAATGTAGCAAACTTTAAGGCAAAATGTTTAACTTTTGCAAAATTCAAAATTTGTGAAAAAAATTATGTATTTGAGAGAATAAACCAATTTTCTTGTGGTTCCTAAAAAAATTTAAAATAATTTTTCACTCGGAAAACTTACTTTTGAGAAAAAATTGAAAAAGATTGAAAAAATTACTGAAAAATGTTCTGAAAGATTTAAAGCTTTTTTTTTATTTGCATGATTGAAAAAAATGTCGAACAAATTTGAATAATTTAAAAAAAAAATTTAGAAATATTTGAAGAATTCAAATAATAATGTGAAATTTAAAAAGATTTTACAATATTTGAAAAATTTTTTCAAATTACGAAGAAGGCAAATTTTTTATTTTCGCACAGATTTTTCAGATCTTGGAAAAAATTTGAGTTTCTTGAAATTTTTGAAAGGTTTGAAGAGGGTAAACATTTTTTTTAATTCCCACAAAATTTAAAAAATATTTTTTCCTTTAAAAACTTCCGTTTTAGAGAAAATTACAAAATATTTTGAAAAGTACTGAAAAATATTTTGAAAGATCTGCAGAGTTTCAAAAAAATTTTAGAAAACAAAATTTGATAGTTTTTTTTTTGATAGTTCAATAATTTAGAAAGATACGTTGTTAAAAGTATTAAAAAAGTTTTTAAAATAATTTAAAACTTGAAAAGATTTCAAGAAATTTAAAGCAAAATGTAGATTTTTTCAGATTTTGTACAAAAAATTTAAAGCTTTGTGAGAATATAAACAAAATTCAAAAGGATAAAATTTTTTTAAAGATTTCTAGAAAGACGTAAAATTATTTTTATTTTGAAAAATTAATTTTAAGAGAATATTTTCAAATATTTTGAAACTTCTTAAACGATTTCCAAAACTGTTGAAGAAGAATCTAGAAGATTTCTAACCTTTTTTAAAATTTTTATGACTTTTAAAAAAGACTTCAATTACTTTATAAGATATTTAAATGTTAGGAGAAATAAAAAATAATAAAAAATTTGAAAAGGTTTAAAAAAATCAAAAACAAAGTGTAGACTTTTGAAGATTTCGTAACAACATTTTGAATCTTTTCAAGGATTTTGACAGGTTTGAAAATAATAAAAAATTGATTATAAGATTTCTGGGAAGATTTTAATCTAGAAGATTCTAAGGCGATTTTGTAAATATTGCATAGATTTTTTCAGATTCGGAACAAAAAGATTATCTTAAGAATTTTGTTAGTTTTCAAGAAAATAAAATTGTTTGTAAAATGCCTAGGAAAAGATAAAATGATTTTAAGGAAATTTTTTTTAGTTGCATCATTTTTGAAAAATTTTATAAAAAATGCGAATCATTTTAAAACATATTCAGAAGTTTAGAAGCATCTTTTGAACTAATTTAAAATATTTAAAGATTTCAAAAAATTATAAACAAAATTCACATTTTTAGAGATTGGTAAATAAAATTTTGAAGCTTTTTAGCGATTTTAAAAGATTTTGAAACTTCTGAGACAAGTGGAAAATTTCGAATAATAAAATTCTCAACACTGTACAACTCCTTGTTGGAAAATCTGCAAATCTAAACACTTAAAAAATTCTTTAATTAATAAATAAGCAATTACATGGAAATATGTTTATAGAATAAAAGTACATTATTTTACTTATTATTTCATAATTTTGTAATTGTTCAGATTCGAGAATTTCATAATTAGGTAATTTCCCTGTGTTGATAATTTTACAAGGTCGAATATTTTGTAATGTCCGAGCATATATACAATATTTTGAAATTTCTTTCAAACTTCTAAAAGTATTAAATATCTTTTATTTTTTAAAATCCCGTAAAAGAACAAAATGTCATTCAAAATTTTCTAGATTCTTCTCCGAAATATTTGAAATGTTAAAAAATGTTTTTAAAATTTTCAAGCATTTTAGGAATATTATATTTGTATAAATTTGTCTGTTCATTTCTTACAAGTATCGTCCAGTGTGTAATAGTACCTACGGATCTCTCTTACTTATATTATTAATGTTAAATAAAATTTTTCAAAAATAAGAGTTTGGCAATAGTAAAAACAATATTTAAAAGTGTGTGCTGCTTGGATTGTTAAAGTCTAGTTTCTTGATATCAGTGGATATTCTTAAAGAGGAGGGTAGTACACACTGGATAATACGCATTTTTTCATAGTATGAATAAGAATAATACAATCTATACATTTTTACATACATTATATAGTATTCACTATTATCTACCAGTCTTTCTTATTTATATTATTAATGTTGAATACAATTTCTTTGAAAGAAGAGCTTAGCAACAGTAAAGAAAATATTTTAGAGCGTGTGTTGCTTAGATTGTTAAAGTCTAGTTTCTTGATATTAGTGGATATTCTTAAAGAGGAGGATAATTCACACTAGATAATGCTCATTTTTTCATACTATGAGTGAAAATAATGCAGTCTTTCAATTTTTACAATTATTATCTAGTGTTTACTTGTACCTACCAGTCTAACTTATTTATATTATTAGAGTTAAATAAAATTTCTTTCAAAAAGAGCTTAGCGATAGTGAAGAAAATATTTTAGAGCGTGGGTTGCTTGGATTGTTAAAGTCTAGTTTCTAGCTGTATCCTGAATCCGAAGGATTCTTAGGAGGATGGCGAAATTACCTTTTGACAGTGGCACAATCACCTCGTTCTGCACTGAGCAGGAAGTGCTTTTCTACTTGGCCGAGTGTATATTCTGCTGGTAGGTGCAAAGACTCTTGAGAGCCATTTTTTACAGCTGCACCTTCATTGCCGAGCAGATTTTGCTGAGACTCTGATTGGTTCATGATTTTCTTTCCGTTGAATTGTCATTGAATGCTGAATGTTGAATTTGTAGTTTATATATTTGTCTATATTCTTTATTCAAGCCGTTTCCTTTTAAAGAAAAAAGAAGAAGTTAATATGTATTATCCTAAGGTGGGAAATTTATCCAAAAACATTTTAAAACAATTTAAAAATTACCGTTATTCTCATCAGACAAGGTATTAGATTTGTATAAAATTTGACCCCTATAGTTTGCGATCTAACTATGCAAGATGCGAAAAAACATGAAAAGACAAAAAATGTGCGCCTAAAACACAGCCTTAAATTTTTTACAAATTACTTTTTGATAAAACGCGTAGTTTTTGTTTTATTCGTAAAAACTGCATTTGAAAGAAAAAAATTGAATTTTTAGACAAACGACATAAGATGCGAAAAAATAAATAGACAAAAGTTGTTCACCCAAAAAATATCAACAAATTTTTTTATTGATCGTTTTTTGATAGAATACGTAGTTTTTATTTCAATCGTGAAAAATAACGTTAAAAATTTAAAAAAAATTTTTTTTGGAAAAACGGTGCAAGGTACAAAAAAAACTATGAAACAAAAGTTATTCACCCAACAAAGATTTATACATTTGTTTGGTATCATTTTTTATGAAGCGCTTGTTTTTTCAATAGTGAATATAAAATTTAAAAATTTTTTAATGCTTTTTTTATCTGAACACAACAAGCTACAAAAAAAAACACGAATTGACAAAAATTGTGTACCTAAAGAAGATATACAAGTTTCGTGTTAATCACTTTTTGATAGGACGCTTAGTGTTTGTTTTATTCGTAAAAAACAACATCAGAAATAAAAAATTAAATTTTTTGGACAAGCGACACAAGCTATGAAAAAAGATGAAATGACAAAAATTGTGCAATCAAAAAAGATCTAGCTTGTTATTGATCACTTTTAAATAGGATGCGTAGTTTTTGTTTTATTCGTAAAAAACAACATCAAAAATATTTTTTTTTTATTTTGGCACAAGCGATACAACCTACGAAAAATAGGAGTAGACAAAAATTGTGCATCCAAAAAAGAACTACAATTTTTTTTAGCTTTTTGATAGAATGCGTGGTTTTTGTTTTATTGTTGAAAAATATCATTACAGTTTTTTTTAAAGTTGTGTAAAAGCGACACAAGCTAAAGAATAAATTATTTAGACAAAAGTTGTTTGCCTAAAAGAATTTACAAATTTTTTATTTATTATTTTTTAGTAGGATGCGTAGTTTTTGTTTAAATCGTAAAAAATAACATTGTCAATAAACAATTTAACTTTTTGGAAAAACGAAACAAGGTACAATGGAATGTTAATGAACAGAATTGTTTTTTATAGGATGCGCACTTTTTTATGTTATAAAAACAAGACAGTAACAATTTCATCTGCTTCAATATCAATGCATATTATGAATTGTAATAATATAAATTTATTGAAATTATACATTTCTTAGGGTAACTGAAAATAACAATTAATGTAAAATAAAGAAAAAATTCTATAGTAATCATAAAAAACAAAATTTGTACTTTGCAATATCTGAATAAGCAGTCGCAGACGGAGGTACAGAAATAAATATGAAATACATTTGCTATGCAGAAAAGTTGGTATTTTTGACAAAATCGAGTGCGAAGCACGAGATACGCGATGAGAATGTGTTCGTTAAAGCCAAAGGAGCTTTAACAAAAGAGAATTCACAATGACCAAATTACATTAGCCAATGCTTTGAACTTTAATTTTAAAATCCCTGTGCACATATGCGGGGAAAGTATCAAGACCGAGCGCGGAGCGCGAGGTTAACACATTATCGAGCGCGAAGCGCGAGGTAATTATATTATCAAGCGTGAAGCGTGAGATAAATATATTATCAAGCGTGAAGCGCGAAGTCCAACAGTCGAGTGCCCGAGTCACGCTAAATCTTGCGACCCGCGCGTCCAGCGCGCGATGAGAATGTGCTCGCGAATGTAAATGTACCTATTTCTGTGCTCCATTTCATTCTATCTGTAACAATTGTTAGAAATGGATAGTACGAGTATTTTTAAATCAGGAGTAAAATTTAAAAAAGGGAATTTAAAAGCGATTGGATTTTATAGAATTGGATAGCATAAATGGATGCTTTTATATAAGAAAGGAAGAAAAATATCAATATAACAGTAAATTAGCGCAGAAATTAGTAAACAGATTACGATAAATAGATTCTATCGATTTAAATCTAAAACTTTATTCGTTTTTAAAAAAATTAAATTTTTTAATAAAAACGAATAGTGTAAAATAAATAGCTTTGGATGAAAAAGGATAGCATTTTAAATTACAAGAGTAATATAAAATTAGATGGAAAACGATCGAAATGGATAGCACTCATATTGAAAGAGTATGTAGTATAAAAACGTTTTAAACTTAAATCCATATCTATCCTATTCTATCCTGAGTCGGGAAACGTACCTAAAAATATTTTAAAGCCATTCTAA
>JAUELO010000235.1:2435323-2445381 GCA_032357855.1 Amphibolips quercusostensackenii | reverse complement strand
TATGATATCGGGACGCGACGCGGAACTCGTGGCAGTACCAAATACCAGCAGTGCCTATATAATACTTCGTATCCTGAGGGTACGCTTTGTAACACCCCTCACCTCACCCCTTTTGATCCTCCTGCATACTTCGCTTAAAATGCTCAGAATACTCGAGACGCGTGATATAGTTCTAACGCTCCATGGGCCGAGCATGAAAGCTTCACTTGCGGTTTAATTTTCAAGAGATTCCGCCCAGGGCGTTCGATTAGCTTTCCTCGCAATTTCAGTGCTACCTTCGACATTAGAGTCGTTTTGGGAAAGTTGACGTTGAGCCCGTTGCCACTCTCAGTTTTAGAAAAGTAATTAGAGGGATCTCTTGGGAGATAAAACTTTTCTTCTTCGGCTAAATGTAATTTTCTTCCCTGGCCCCTCCAATTCTACTCAATTCAATAAAATCGGCTTTATAGCCCTTATTTTTATCGACGCTCTGACGTTCCGCAATAGAAGTGTTATTCACCTACAGTTTTGTGGTTTAAGTCTATTAAATATAATTATTCTAATTTTTAAATGAAATCAGCATCATTATTCGCGCTCTACTTCACATTATGTTCTATTTGGCATATTATACTCTTGTACTGAAAATGACTTAAATGATTGTTTATGCCATTTGGACGTAAGCATATAAATAAAATTTTAATAAAATTCTTGAGAAAATTTTAAAAGATTGTTCAAGATATCAGATATGTTAAATTAGAATTTCAAGAACGCAATTATCATACATTTGTTAGCCTAAACAAAAAAGATTTTAGTGATTCTGAATAAAAAAACATATTAATTTATCAAAAAGAAACAAATTTTCTACAGAACGATTTGATCTTCTAACCCAAAAGTATTAATTTTCAACAAGAACGTAAAAGTTTAAATTAAAGTTTCATAAGATTCTTGAGAAAATTCAAAAAATTTTTTTTAAGATTTCAGGTATGTTAAATAAAAATTTCAACAAAGGAATTATCATACATTTGATAGTTTGAACAAGAAAGATTTCATAAAATAGTAAGAAAAAACAGATGCATTTATCCAAAAGAAACAAATTTTCTACAGAACAGTTTAATCTATAAACCCAGAAGTATTGATTTATAAAGAAAGTTAATAGTCAACCAAATAGTTGAATTTACAACCAAATAGTTGCATTTTCAACCAATAAGTTAAATTCCCAACTGAATAGATGAATTTTGAACGCAATAGTTTCATCATCAACTAGAAAGATGAATTTTTAACTAAAGTAAGGCATTTTCACGTAAACAAAATATTTTTTAACAAAGTGGTTTAACTTTTCACCAAGAAATTGAATTTTCAAACACAAAATACGATTTCTCAACAAAAAATATAATAGTAGATATTTTAAGTTGAACATATTTTTATTTAAATTAAGAATAGTTGCATTTATCCAAATAAGACGTGGTTTTAATGAAATAATTTAACTCTCAACCAAAACAGATTAATTTCCAAAAAATATCATGATTTTTGCTCAGTATAGTTAAATTTTCAACCACAAAAAATTGTGAAGTCAAGATAAAAAAATTTAACAAAATTATAATTCGTGATAAAAAATAAGTTTAATATAAAATACAAATTTTTTATAACTATCTATTTTTTTAACTTATTTGTTTCTAATGTTACATGAATATAATTTTCATAAGATTATCAAGAATTTTCAAAAAGATTTTGAAGATTTCAGAAATGTCAAAAAAGTATTGAGAACCAATGCTACTAAAATTCCTGAATGTCTCTAAAAATGACTCAAATTATTCCTGAAATTTTAAAAAAATTAAACAAACTTGCCTTAAAATCTTCTCGATTATTTTTCTGGTCTTTTGGAAATCTTTTGCAATGTTTAAAAATCTTTTTAAATTATCTCTCAAAAATAATTTTTTTAGGTAAAGCATCACTTTAATTTTCTTCAGGATTCCTAAGAAAATTATATTATTCTCTTTGAAACCTTTTACGAGCCTCAAAAAGTTTCAAAATTTTATTCCTGTATTTTCAAAAATGTATATTTTGCTTTAAAGCTGTTAAAATACTTTTTAAGTTTTAAATTGTTTTCGTATATTTTCAAAACTTCTAAATATCTCTTAAACTTAATCGATATTTTTCTAAAATTTTGCAATCTTGAATCCTCAGCTATTTTTATTAATTATCAACCAATGACTGAAAAAACTTTCTCAGTTGACAATGCAACTCTTGTTTAAAGTTATTTTTTTGGTTTAATTCAACTGTTTTTGATTTAAAATTTTAATTATTTTTTGTTGCAATATTAAATACTACATTTTAGTTCAGAATTCATCTTTTTTTAAATTAAAATTTAATTAATTTTTTAAAAGGTAATCTCCTTTATTAAACTTTTTTTGGTTAGAGATTCATCATTAAAATTAAAAATTAATGCCTATGGTTGAAAAATGAGCTGCTTTCTTAAAATTTGTTGTTTTTTTGTTGGGAAATAATTTTTTACCTGAAAACGTAACTATACCAGTTCAACGTACCATCATTTTAGTTAAAAATTAATTACTTTAGTTGCACATTAATTTTTTACTAAAAATTAAACTATTTAATTTTCGGTAGAAAATTATATTTTTTGGTTAAAAAACTGTATTTTTTGGTACAAAATTAATCTCCTTGTTGAAGGTAATTCATTTTGGTTAAAAACTTAATTATTCTAGTTAAGGATTAATTATATTAGTTAAAAATTTATCTTTTTAATCTGAAATCCAACTATTCCAGTTGAAGATTTATCATTCAAGTTGAAAATTTATCACTTCGTCCAAAAATGTAACTACTTTTTAAAAATTATTATTTTCAGAACTGAAAATTTAACAATTTAATTTTTGATTTATAATTTATCTTTTTTAGTTGAAAATTAATGCATTTTGTTGAAAATGCGTCTTTTTTGGTATAAATTAATCTTTTTGGTTGAAGATTCAACTATTCTAGTGTAAGATTCATTTATTCATTATGTTGAAAATTTGTTTGTTTTTTTTTTGATAGGAAATTAACTTTTTTTACTGAAAATTTAACTGTTTCATTCTTGGTCGGAAATTGATTATTTTTAATCTATAATTTAAAAATTTGTTTGAAAATTTTTCTTTTTCAGTTGAAAATTTAATTACTTGGTTAACAATTCATATATCTTATTGAAAATTCAAACTTTTTTACTTCAATATTCAGGAATTCGAATCGTTTAATTTGAATTTAATATAATGCTTATATCAAATTGATCTAAGTATGCAGTGATTGTTTTTAATTTTTAAACATGTTTTTAGTATTATACAGGAAATTAGTGAATCGATAGTGTTAAAATTTTTTAGAATATCTTATAATATAATTTTCTAAATCTTTATAAATTAAATATATCAATTAAATCTATAAAGTCTAAAAAAACATTATTTATAATGAATTTGCGAAACTGTATACATATTTCGAGTCGATTGTTGTAATCGTTTATTTTTTTAAAGTTTGTCTTATATGCTAAATTTTTTAGACCAATTGAAAGAAATACAAAATTTCTGGTTTTTACTAAAAACATATTATAACTTAGGTTTTTGCATAAAAATATAAATTGTAGTGTAAAAGCATATTTTCATAATTCCTAATATTTGCAAATGTAGTAAAAATAAATTTTTGCTAAAATCTTAACTAACTTTCGGGTTACTTTATTTGAGGCTGAGGTTTGTCTTTGAGCAAAGTTTTTATTTATTCAAAAAAAATCATATTTACGTATATATACATATTTTGGGTGCTTAAATGTTTAATTTCTTGTTCCTTTTGAAAGATTTGTGAAAGTTTATTCAGTTATTTAAATTTTCGCTTGAACATAAAAATAAGTTTTATTTTGAAAGTTTTGAGGAAAATTTTCACATTGTTTCAAGATTTTTTCAATTGAAATAGTAGAGAAAGAAGGCTTTTTTAGATATCTTCTGAATTATAATCGAAAAAGTCTCTTTGGCCTTTAAAAATTATCAACAAAAGTTTTTGACCTATGTATGAACTTTAAAGGTTAGTTTAAATATTAAAAATGTAGTTTTCAATTTTCAATCGAGTTTATAAAAAACATATATTTTTCGTCGCTAAGCCACCATCACAAAATAAACATTTAGACGAAATTCTAGAAACAAAACAACGTCTTTGTATTAAAAAGTTTTATTTTTGGTCCCATTTAAATATTTGAATGAGGAGATTACATAGTTTATGAAGGAAAATATCTCATTTCTGCAGGCCTCATTAATTTAAAATAAATTTAGGAAGTCCTGCCAGTTATTATAGGTGAAAATCTCTATAAGCTTTAGAAAATTTGCATGCGTTCTAAATACATACTTTTTACTAAAATATTGGGAAACCCTTAACAATTAAAAGGTTCAGGGTGTTGCACGTTTATATATTTTTTGCAGATGCATTTTATATTTTCAACATTGAAAAGTTTTAAAATAATAAATAAGATTTTTTGATAATTTAGGGAGCTTCTAAAATCTATTTTGAAAATATGATTTTCTCATAAGTACAAAATAAACATTCATAAGAATGTACAAATCTAAAGCGCTTGTGTATACTATTTCAATTATAAAAACAGATTGACTTGTTACTAACAGAAATATAAGAACACATATTTTTTACTTGTTTAAATTCTTTATTCATTATACGTTTCGGAAAATTTAAAACCGTTTATTCATTAACCTTAATTTTCTAGAATCTATATAGCATTAAAATAAGTTCAAAAGCCTTGTAATTTTTAAAGTTTCAGAGAAAGTTACATTATTACCAGATTTTCTAATTGAATTAGTAGAGAAGAACAGTGCTTTTTCAGATATCAACTTGAAACTCCAAGTAATCTCTTTGGCCTCTGAAAATTATTACCAAAAGTTTTTGAGCTAAAACTTTCTAGTTTTGGAAAATCTATAAAAATTGAAAAGATTTATATCATAAGAGAAATAATAATTTTTAATTTTTAACATTTAAACTATTTAAGTAAATAATATATTTATATAGTATGTGAACCTTACAGGTTAATTGGAATATTACTAATATAAGTTTGAATTTAAATTGGGTTTGCAAAAAACATATTTTTATAACAAAGCGTTTTCACAAATTCATCATCATTTTGAAAAATTTTACCACTCATATTTTTAAGGAAACGTGACATTCTATAATTTTTTAAAGATTGTAGGTTAAAAAAAAGTCTTTTAACCCACTTTAATTAATTGCATTTTATGTCATAATTCATGAACCGAAAACATTAAATTTTGTATTTTAAAGTGTATTCTTAACGAAAAATCATGATATTTCAACTGGAAGATTAAATTTCACTAGTTGAATTTTGAACCAAAAGGGATGGAATTTTTTCTAAAAGAGATGCATTTTCTACAAACAGTTCAATTTTTTAAAACGAAAGTATGCATTTTTAATGAAATAGATGAATTTACTACTGAAAGAAGGGATTTTTAACGAAATAGTTACATTATCAACCGAAGAGATGAATTTTCAACCAATCTGATGAATCTTTAATTAAAAAAATTATTTTTAACCATTTGAATTTTTAACCAAAAAATATGAATTTTCAACAAAATAGTGGAATCCTTAACAAAAATAATTATTTTCGAATCATATAATTTTAAAGCAAACGAGATTTTTCAGTCATAGAAATAAATTTTCCCAAAAATTATAATATTAAGGGATAGATAATTTTTAATAAAAAATAAAAATTTTGAATTAACATTTCTTTTTCAAGTTTATTTGTTCATTTCTTTTTAAGGTAATATAAATATATGATGTTTCTATAATTCTTTAGAAAATTCAAAAACAAATTTAAAGATTTCAGGTATCTCGAAAAAGTAGGTATAATTCTTTTTGTTTTCAGGATTCTGCAAAATTTAAGAAAAAAATCGAGTTAGTTTCAAAGACATTTAGCACTTTCAGAAATTTTGAAAAAATATATATTTTTTGAACTAACTCGAACTATTCCTAAAATTTTGAAACATCTTTTAATATTACAAAAAGTGCTCTTTAATATTCCAGATATTTTCTATATTTGTAGAGATCTTTTAGAATGCCTTAATACCTTTTTAAATTCACTTTAAAAAGTCATTGATCAAAGTAAAAAGTCATTCAACATTTCACCAGAAATGTCAAGAAAAGTTTTTTATTTACTGAGAGCTTCGAAATTTTTTTGAAATATTAAAAGATTTACATTTTGTTTTAACATTTGGAAATTTTTTCAAATTTTAAATTATTTTTTTAAGTTTCTTAAAACTCTTAAGCCTTGTAAATATCCTTTAAAATTATTGAAATTTTTTTAAAAATTTGCCTAAAATTTAGAAAAATTAAAAAAATTTTCTTCAAATCATCCACATTCTGTTATGACAATTTTGGAAATCTTTTGAAATCTTTCAAGTATTCACTTAAATTTAAATTTCCCCACGAATTATAAGAAGGTTTTATTTATTATTGTCAAACCTTTCAAAATTCTTAATGAGCTTCAAAATTTTAATTTCTAAATATTCAAAGATGTGCGTTTTTGTCAAATTTGTTAAGATGTTTTCAAATTCTTTAATTTCAATCTTCTTAAAACTTCTAAATGTCTTCTAAATTGAATCGAATTCTTCATAAAACTTCGTAATCTTGCTAATCGAAAATTATTGCTTTAAAATCGTTCACATTCTTTTTCGAATTTTTAGGAAATAATTTAAAATGTTTTGCAATCTTTTTCAAGTTTTTCTAAAAATTTAGTTTTAAAAATAAAATGTCAGAATAAATTCTCTTAGGAATTTTCAAAATATATTTTATTTTCTTGAAACTTTTTAGAATTTTTAGAAATTTTGTTGTTGTTGAAATTTTCAAAAATCTACACATTACATTTTGTATTTTAAAGTGCTGAAGTTCTTAGACTTTTTAAAATAGAAAAAATTTAGAGCTTCATCAAATCATGAACTTTCCCAACAACAAGTAACGAGATAATAATCGAAAATGGCGCTATGCACTTTTTGGTAATTAAATGATGTGATAGAATGACTGATTGAAAATTATTTATTTCAAAGCAGGGGAAACCACCCTACATTAGGTAGAAAAAAAGTGTGTGTCAGTGAGGCCCCACGGCAGAAGTGAAACTTTGATGGATTAACTCTTACTTTTCTCATTCTTCTTTTAAATTTTTTCCCTTTTTCTTTTCCTCTTTTTCCTTTACCCTGTCTGTTTTCCCTTTTGCCTTTTCCCCTTTCTGGTTTCCCTTGCCCCTTTCTGGTTTCTGTTTTCCCCTTTCCACATTCTGATTTCCCTTTTTTTTCTTCTTTCCATTTCCCTTTACCTCTTTCTGATTCCTCTTTCTTGTGTTCCTTTTCACCTTTCTGGTTTTCCTTTCCCTTTCCCCTTTTCAGTATCTTATTTCCGCTTCCATCTTTCTGCATCCCTTTATCCTTTTCCCCTTTCTGGTTTCCCTTGAGAGAGTTCGTTTTTCGAGGTATCGTTATTTTACCTAGCACTTAGATAAGTAAAATTATTTCGGACCCAGAAAGAAGAAGATAAAAGGAAAAACGCAGTGTTTAATAAATTTAATAAATATTTATTTGGGATTAGTATTACAACCATGCTTCTTATAGTTAATCAGTCAAAGCTTACACAATATTTAGTGTCATTTAGTATCGGAGAAGTATAATTATCTCTTAGACTGACTAATCTAAATTGATAAGACAACAATCCAGTCTTTTGCAAATCAAAAGAGCATCAATTAATTTTTAACAGTTGAATGATTACATCATTTCGTAGGTACCCCGAGGTAATCACATTTTATTTATTACCTACTAACCGTCTTACTACTTTTCACGGCAGCGGGATTTAACATATATATAGTTCTTTATAAAAAATAACAATTTCCTGAGCCTATTCTAGCTTGTATGGAGAAAACTTAAAATATTATAACAGCCTCTTTTGCAGATTTAACGAAGAACGTAAAGCTTTGCAGCCCAAGCAGCGTGCTCAGATTTAGCTAATTAGGAACGGTGTAGAGCCTATGTGGCGTGCCCAGATTTGACAAAAATCAAAACGGTCTGGAGCCTATGTGGCGTGCCCAAATATAATCAAATCAAAAATGGTCCAGAGCCTAAGTAGCGCGCCTAAATATAATGAAATCAAAAACGATCCCGGAGCCTGAGTGGCGTGCCCAGATATGATTAAATCAGAAACGGTCTAGAGCTTAAGCGTCGTGCCCAGATTTAATCAAATGAAACAAAATAGGAATTCAGAGCCTATGACAGCGTACCAAGATTAGTTATTTAAGAATGGTCTGGAGCCTGAGTCGTGTGCCCAAATTTAAACAAGTAAACGAATAAGAATCTAGAGCCTAGAATAAAGTGCCCAGATTTTAATCAAAACAACATATCTAGAGGTTGATAAAGCATGCCCACGACAAAATATGCCTGCGAAGAAAACGGGTCTGGAGCCTGTGCAGCGCGCCAAAAATTAATGAAAAATAAAATTGAAGAACAGAGATATTAGGAGCCTTGGCAACGTACCCTGAAAAAGGTAAAGAAAAGATAGTCTCGAAGCCTGTTAGTTAGACGTACCCAAGATTGAGCTGCAAAAATTACTGGAGCCTGGTAAGCATACTCAGTTTTGCAAAAACTACGAAACTTTTATTGTTCCTGAGCGTGAGGTCACGAGGCTACTCGGAACGACTATACGGTAGTGGACTACGGCTTTCCGTTGTCCACTTTGGGTGTGCCGTTTAGCATCGCACCTCCTTTCTCAAACGCTCTACGCTCTTAGCCACTTGCGGGAAAGTGGATCGTGCGCTTCCCCGTGGTCACTTCATGAACTGTTTTCACCACCCATCCCCTTTCGGATGGCTACTTCCGTGATGCCCCGTTCTCGCGCACTCAGGTTGCATGGTATCAGGCGTAGGTGGCAATGACTGTTTCATCCTTTCCCCTTACCTCTTTCTGATACTTCTTTCTTGTTTCCCTTTTCTCCTTTCTGGTTTCTTATTTCCCCTTTCTGCTGTCTGGTTTCCCTTATTCCTTTACCCTTTTTGGCTTCCCTTTCTCTTTGCCTTTTTCTAGTTCCCCTTTTCCCTTTTCTGGTTTAACTTTTTTTCCCTCTTTTTGGTTTCTTATTTCTCTTCTCCTTTCTTGATTCCCTTTTTTCTTGCCTCTTTCTGGATCCCCTTTCTTGTTTTCCTTGCCCCTTTCTGGTTTCACTTTCGCCTTTCTGGTTTCTTTTTTCTATTTCCCCTTTCCTCTTTCTGGTTTCCCTTTCTTGTTTACCCTTTCCTCCTTCTGGTTTCTTATTTCACCTTTTCTTTTTCTGGTTTCCTTTTTTACTTTCCTCTTGCTGGTTTCCCTTTCCCCTTACCTCTTCTTGGTTTCTCATTTACTTTTTTAACTTTCTGGTTTATTATTTCTCCTTCCCTCATCCTGGTTTTCTTTTTCCCTTTCCCCTTTCTGACTTCTCTTTCCCCTTTTTCTTTATTTACTTCCCTATTTTTCAATAAGAGGCAAAAAGGAAAAGAGGAAGTGGAACAAATTGCAAATTGAGACAGATTGGTAACCACATTTTTTCAGTCTGTGCATGAAAGTTTTAAATAGTTCTCACAATATTTGCTTATCTTAAGACGATTTATGTCTTAAATAAACTTAAAGAGAGATAGAGCACATACATGTTTGGAGTGGTGTAGTGGAAGTACCGAAGAGAAGCCAACTGAAAAGAGAAAAGTAACTGCGATTATTCCATCAATAAATATTGGTAATTAGACATCAAGCTTTAATTTTCATGCATGAACATGTCACAATATTGTCACTTCTTTAGGGCTAACCTAAAACTGAAGTTTCAGATTATGTCTTTCTCATATATATACCCTTCACGATGCCTGTGATTTGCCAGACCGTGCCACCGCACAGTGGGGTGAAATCGGAAAACGAGGTTCAAAATGACATTTAGAACGCAATTATGCACCGATTTTACAATTTTTTTTTTGAAAAATTCAGAACTAAATTTTTCAGAAAATGGTGAGAGTAGATTTTTTATTTTTTTGTTTATTT
>JAUELO010000235.1:2310174-2322834 GCA_032357855.1 Amphibolips quercusostensackenii | reverse complement strand
TACCTATAGGTTGAAAATTCAACAAATCTTTGTCTATAAAGATGCATTTTCAAGACAAAAAGGCGAATTCTATAGAAAATAGTTGAATTTTCAAACCAAAAATATGAATTTTCAACCAAATAGTTGAATTTTCAGCAAACACAATTTTAATTCTCAACCAAACAATTGCACTGACAACCAAATAGTTAAACTTTCAAGCAAAAGGGACGAATTTTCAAGAAAATAGTGAAATTTTGAACCAAATAGTTGAATTTTCTACCTATAAAGATGAATTTTCTACCTATAAAGATGAATTTTTAATCTAAAAATATGAATTACCAACCAAAAAGTTAATTTTCTACCAAACAATTGCATTTACAAATGAAGAGTTGAACTTGCAAACAAAAGAGACGAATTTTCCACAAAATAGTGAAATTTGGAACAAAACAGTTGGATTTTCTACCTATAAAGATGAATTTTTAATCCAAAAGAACAAAATTTCCATCCAAAAAGAAGAACGTTCCACAAAAAAATTGAATTTTCAACAAAATAATTAAATTTGTCATAAAATAGTTGAATTTTTAGCAAAATAATTACATTTTCAACAACACAGTTGAATTTTAATGAAAATGATGAATCTTGAAAAAACTTAATTTTTAACAAAAAAATTCAACTTTCAACCAAGTAGATGAATTTTCAATGAAAAAAGAATAATTCTGAACAAAAAATATAATAGTTGATATTTCAACCAAAAAAGATTTTAATTTTTTTTAAACCCGTTTAATTCAACAAAAAAGACGAATTTCCAACAAATATTTGAATCCTCAACCAGAACCAATTAAGAAGACGAATTCTCAACAAAAGAGTTGAGTTTTTAACTAGGAAAGGTTTTTCAGTCAAGAGAATAAAAAAATCTCAATTAAATGGTTGAATTTTCGATTCAGAAAATATAAATTTTCAACAAAAAAGAACGAATTTTTAATAAAATAGTCACATTTTCAACCAAAGAGATGGATCTTCAACTATTAAAAATAATTTTTAACACAGTAGTTCAACTTTCAACCAAATCGTCAAATTTTTAGATAAAAAAAAATAATTTTCTACCAAAAAATACGAATTTACAACAAAAAATTTAAATTTTCAACTAAATTGTTGAATTATTAACTATAGACGACCAATTTTTAACCATTCAGTTAAAAAAACTAATTTTCAACTAAAAATAATAATTTTCTATAAAATAGTTCAATCTTCAGCTGATAAAATACATTTTTAACAAAATAGTTCAACTTTCAACCAAGTTTTAATCATTGAATCTTCAACTAAAAACTATCACTTGTCAACCAAAAATAGACTAGTTAAATTTTCAGTTCAAAAAATTAATTTTCAACTGTATGAAAGGAATTTTTTAAAACGATAGTTAAATTTCCAAGCAAATTAGTCGAATATGTAATCAAAAGTGATAAATTCTGAACTAAAAATATAAAAGCAGACTTTTCAATCAAAAAGAATTAAATTTCAACGAAAGCACGATTCAAATGGTTTAATTTTGAATACTGTGAGATTGATTGTAAATAAGACATTTGTAATAACAACAAGAAGAAGAGTAAGTAAGATTGTAAATATTCTTTTGGTAAATTTAAACTTTTAAATTGGGAATGATTTCAATTTTATGAACTGTTAAAGTTTAAATGTTTTAAGAATTTTTTAATTGAACAAACCTGCCATATGGAAATTTTAACATTTTAAGGTTTCAACTTGAAAAGTTTTAAACATTGAATAGCTCTTTTTTTAATTTTTTAATTTTGAATGCTTTAATTTAAAATTATTCAGTTTCGAATGCTACAATTTGAAAATTCTTTTTGAAATTGTTATTTATTTATCAAAAAAAAAAAAAACCCGGTTAACTGAGCGGGAACTTTTTTATCAAATTTTAATGCAACAACTTTAGTGTAAAAGCTTTCAAGTTTGATTACACCCTCGTGATTGCTTTCAAAATTAAGTGCTTTAATATTTCATTGCAATTAAATTTTAATGATCTCTGATCTCATCGCTTCTGAATTCAAAGCCTCTGAAATATGCACAGCTCATTTCTGTAATATTTGAATTATTGATTAAGTTTAGTTTGACTTTCTGTTCACAGCTTTCTGAGAATCTATACGTGAGCCCTGGTATTTGAATCTAGATTATTGTAAAGAGGCTTTAGTTTGAATCTTACAAAAGTCGATTGGCAAATGGCAAATGGTAAATTACGCTTATAGGCTTATCAAAGTTTCATAGTTGATTATACTCATCTAAAATGGTATAATCGAATATTTTGCACTTTTCAAAACTAGTTCAGTTTTTGACGGGAAAAGGCTTTTAAATCTTTTTTTTAAATCTTTAACTAAAAAATATGGAACCCTTTTCATATTTTTCTCTGTTCAATAAAAATAATTTCTATAAACCAAAATTATTTTACGAAATGTTTAAATTTTAGGTAGCATGTAACATCTTTCCATAATTTTAATTTACCATTTCTAAAAGAAGTCTTTAAAAATTTGAAACTCTAGCAAAAAGTACTTTGATATAAATTCAGGTATTTTATGAAACATTTTTTTTACTAATTTGCAAACCCATCGGGACTTGAATGGTTTTTAAAAATGTATTTAAAACTTTTTTACAACTTTCCTTAAAATGCTTATAATTAAGCAGTTTTTAATTGAAAATGCTTTTAAAATATTTAAGTAGAAAAGCAGATTCGTAAAATTTGATCCATATCAAATTCAAGAGTTCAAAATTGTACAATTTCATATTGAAAACGATGTAACTTTCAATATTGAATCAATTTAAATTGAAAATTTTCAAAATTTACCAATTTCAGCTTGAAAATGTACAAAAAATAGACAATTTTAAATTAATGTCATTTAAAATATTAAACACTTCAGGTGATCATACAAGAAATATAATTTCTAAGCGTATAAAATAATGAAGTAGATTACAGTTGAAACTGACTAATTTTAATCATGGTTTCAAATTTTATTGGTTCAAAACTGCAACGTTTAAACATGAAAGTCTTAATAATAATAAAATAATTTTTAATTGAATAATTTTTGTACAGCATAAATCTTAAAGAATTAAACGATTTCAAATCGTCAATATTTCAAAATTGTACAATTTGAAAGGACCCACAGAAAAAACTATTAACTGCAATAAAATACAAAAGAAAAGAATAATAATTTCGAATTGAAAGTGCTATATATTGTTTAACTTCCAATTCACATCGACTACAAGGGTAGGATTTTAAATTAAAAGATTTAATAATAATTTTAAATTAAAAATGTTCAGAAAACTCTAATTTCAAATGTTAAAAATTTTTACAAATATTGTATTACAACTAAAATAACTGTATGCTTTCCAAGTTGAATAATTTTAGACTTCTTTCAAGAAATTGAAATTATTCACATTATCGAGGTAAAATTTTATAATCAGTTACTTGATCAGGGCCCTCAATTGTTATTAATTTACTTTAGTAATGATTTTTTTACCTAATACCCCTTACAGCAGACTTCCTCTTGCCCCTATTTCCCTGTTTTCCTTTTTTACGAATTTCATCTTTTTCCCTGTTTTCAAGAAACTTCTCCTTTCCCTCCTTTTTTCACAATAAAAAAATCTAAATATTTTTGGTTGAAAGTTAATTATTTTTAATTGAAAAATCTACTATTATAGTTTTTGTTCAGAATTCATTTGTTTTGGTCAAAAACTCTGCTATTTCGTTAAAAATTTAATTATTTTGTTTAAAATTCGTTTTCTTAAAATTAATTTTCTTAACTGAAAATCTACCTATTCAATCTTTGGCTGACGACTGATCGTTTTTAGTTGAAATTCAAGTATTACGCTTTTCGTTGAGAATTTATCTTTTTTGGTTGAAAGTTGAACTATTTTACTGAAAATTAATTTTTTTCAACTGAAAATTTACATATTCCATTTTTGGGGAAAAAATTACCGTTTCTATTTGAAAATACAACTATTTGGTTGAAAATTAACTTTTTTTTAAATACTGGTTTGTGTACAATTCCTTTTGACTGGAAAATTCAACTGTTTTAATAAAAATTTGTCTTTTTGGTTGAAAATTCTATTATTTCGGTAAAAAAATCCACTGTTTAGTTGAAAATTAACTCTTTTGATGAAAATTCGTCTTTTTGGTTTAAAAATTTAACTATTTTGGTGAAATTTTTATCTTTCTTGGTTAAAAATTAATCTCTTTTGGTTTAAGGATTCAAATATTTTGTTGGAAATTCGTATTTTTTATTGAATTTCACTGTTTTTTATTACAAAATAAAATCTTTTTGCTTCCTCGTAGAGGAAGGTTTGTAATTGTAACATTTTCGGAATTTTTTTAATTCATTTAATTAAACGGTCCCTAATTTAAAAAATGGCTGATAAAATGTCTTCAGCAACTGCCCGGGTGTGTGTGTGTGTGTGTTTGTGTGTATGGATGTCACACTTGTATGTGAACAACGGTTTCAGATCAATTGATGAAATTTGGAAGACTTACTATCACCACTAATATTTTGAAACTGACTGAAGGATTCCTAAAAATATTTATTGCATTTTTAGTACTTTATAATATTTTGAAAATCGGTTTTTATAGTAAAACTTTTTTCATTGATGCAATTGATGCAAGAACATAAAATATTCCTTGGTTTGAGACGAATCGATTGATTAATAATATTAATACATTTTATCAAAGAGCAAGGAAGCCATGGTCATTTATATGTATTAAAAATCGATTTTTATAGTAAAATTTTTTTCATTTTCATAATTTAAAGTTGATGCGAAAATAGAAAAGATGTATTGATTTGACACGAATCGATTGGCCTATAATCTTGATACATTTTATTGAAGAGTAAGGAAGCTATGGTAATGAATAATATTTTAAAATACAGTTTTTTATATAAAATTTTTTTCATTAACATATAGTAATTCAAAATTGATGCAATAACGGAAAAAATTCCTTGATTCGAGGCAAACTGATTGACCAATAATATTAATACACTTTATTGAAGAGTAAGGAAGTTATGCTAATTTATAATATTTGAAACATCTGTTTTAATCAGAAGAAATTTTTCATCAGCACAATTTAAGGTTGATGCATGAATAGAAAAGGCTTTTTAATAATAAATTTTCAAATAAAACAAGTCTAAAAATTGTTGTAAAAAATCATAAAGCTGGGAAAGGAATAGGGTGCGACAGAACTTCCCCCTTCCCTTTGCCAGCTCGAAAAATTACCATTTCAAATACAAAATTTGATTTGTGTGAATTGTCATTATATTTAAAAAAAAAATGTATTATTTTGTAATTTTATATTTTTTTGAAAATTTCTATTTTTAAATTGATCAAAATGAAAATTGTAGTTTGTCTATTAATTAAAAAATCACGAATGCTTAAACTGTGAGGAAGCAAATACATTTTCTGACGGGAAGCAAAGTGCTCGTGAAATGAGCACCATAGAAATGTAAATACAAATAAAGTGGAAACAGTCGAGATCGAATTCACAGCTACTTTTGTTAAAAGTTGAACTCCTTCGTTAAAAGGTATTTTTTTATGAAGATTCATAATTTTAGTTGAAAATTCATAACTTTAGTTGAAAATATTTTAATTAAAATATAATAAATGTAATGAAATATAATTAATAAATAATTTAAATGCTTCTATTTCATTGAAAATCCTTTTGCTCGAAAATTATATTTTGTCGAAAATTAATTTGTTTTGTTGAAAATCTCAAAATTATACTATTTTGTTAAAAGGTCATCTTTTTGTTCGAAATTCAAGCTTTTGTTCAAAATTCGTCTTTTTGGATTGAAAATTTATCTTTTTTTGAGAGAAAAGTTCTTGGTTGAAAAATCATATTTCCATATTGAAACTTCAACATACTTCTTTAAAATTCATCTTCTTGGCTTGAAGATTTAACTATTTAGTTGAAAATGTTTTTGGTTGAAGTTTAATATTTTTTGTAATTTATTTTATTCAAAAATTCGACCATTTAGTTCAACTTTTACCTTTGTAGGTTAAAAATTCTACTGTTTGGTGTTAAATTAAAGTATTTTGTAGGAAATTTGTCTCTTTTGTTTTAAACTTTAACTATTTGGTTGTAATTGCAGCTTTTTCGTAAAAATTTTTTTTAATTCAAATATTTGGTTAAAAATGCATCCATTTTTGGTTGAAGGTTAATCTGTTTTGTTTAAAAAATCAACCATCCGGTTGAAAATTCAACTATTTAATTAAACAATCTAACTGTTTTGTTCAGAATTTGTCATTTTTTGATAGAAAATGTGTCCTCTTTTATAACAAATTCACCTTCTTTGTTAGAAAAGTTCCCCGCTGAAAAATCGTCTGTCTTATAAAAAATTCGTATTTTTGGCTTGAAGATTCAACTATTTGGTTATAAAGGCATCTGATTATGGTTGATAATTAATTTTTTGTTTATTTAAAATTCAATTATTTTGTTGAAAATTCTACTATTTTGTTAAAGTCATCTTTTTTGTTAGAAAATTCAACTGCTTTGTTGAAAATGCAGAATTTTGAAATAAAAAATTCATCTTTTTGGTAGGAAGTTTAACTATTATGTTGAAAATTAGTACCTTCTGTTTAAAAGTTCAACTACTTGGTTGTAAATACAACTGTTTAGTCTCAAATTAATTATTCTTTTTGGTTGCAAATTTAACTGTTTGTTTGAAAAATCATCTCTCTTGGTCGAAAATGAACTTATTATTGAAAATTATAATCTTTTTGTGTTTAAAAGTCAACTTTTTTCTCAAACATTTTTCTGAAATATCGACAATAAATCTTTATTGGTTGAAAATTCATTATATTTTGACATAATACCCTAGAAATTCAAAGCATTTCATATTGAGTGCAATATGATACCTATACATTAATTTAATTTAATTTATTCCCCTATTTTCGTGATAAATCACCCTATTAAACATTTTGCCCTGTGAATTCGTTTATTGAATATTTCTGCTTGCAATTTCTATTTTTGAAAAATGCAAATTTTCCGGTCGCAAATCCTTAAAACCGGAAGATCGATTTTTCATTTTTGCATCCGGGAGTTAATTACAGGGAAGGAATTTAAATGGACTTCAGTCAAATGAAAATCAGATCAACAGTTAGCGAATAAGCATTCACGTGCTGGGCTGCTGTGAACGAACGAGGAATCCTGAATCCGCATCTGTGCAAATTGGATGCGTAACGAATTTCCGTGAGGGTGAGAATAGTAAATGAAATTGAGGGCGTCATAATTCCATATCGAAAATGGGTATTTTCTAAAAGATTATTTGAAAAATAACGAGATACAGACCTGGAATACCAGAGAGACAAGGCAAACAGTATTGATTACCGGCCTAGAGTGATGTTTCTATACGTATATCTAGACTTTCCTGCCCTCCTACCTATTGACCTACCCATACTCTCGAAATGAACCTCCAACTACTGCTCTTTTCTACTAAACAAAAGCATTTTCGTACCTACCCCAGTACCACCTGATGCGGTACCACGACAAGGTC
Source organism: Amphibolips quercusostensackenii (assembly GCA_032357855.1). Taxonomy (NCBI): domain Eukaryota; kingdom Metazoa; phylum Arthropoda; class Insecta; order Hymenoptera; family Cynipidae; genus Amphibolips; species Amphibolips quercusostensackenii. Next base: position 2,315,311 of record JAUELO010000235.1, on the reverse strand, counting down.
GCGTATTCGACAAAGGGTTGTCGATTGAATTTTCAAACTTTTTAAACTTTTTACATCTCTCCAATGACAACACTCTAAAAGTCTGAAATCTTCAGCTCTTTTCTCGATATCAGTCGAGAGATCCTACTTTTTCGATGGGGCAATTCTCTCTCTTTCTCTCTGCCTTGGAAACTTGATAACTTGATGGAGTCTATTTTCTGTGTTTTCGATGATTTAAAAGTGTTCATACGCAGAGAAGAAGTAGTTGCAGGGTTGATAAGGAATCTCAATGTCGAAATCCCCTGACTTTTTCCTGCCTTTTTTCACTTTTCTTGACCGTTCTAAATTTTTTTTACGCATAAAAATAACCTTACGTAAGACATAACTCAAAAAGATCAACTTTGAACAAAAAATGGAAGAAAATCATTTTTCAAACAAAAAGAAAGGAATTCCCAAGAAAATAGTTGAATTTTCAACTAAAGTGATGAATCTTTATGCCAAAAAGACGAATTTTTAAAAAGACAGTTGACTTTTTAACCGAGACATTTTCTTCAAAAAGTGATGAAATTTCAATCCAAAGCGACGAATTTTCTATCCAAAAATACCAAAAAGATGATCTTTTAATAGAATAATATAATTTTCAACACAGCAAGTTAATTTTCGACAAAATAGGTGGATTTTCAACAAAATAGTTGAATTTTCAACCCACAAAGATGAACTTGCAGACAAATGGTCGAATCCTCAAACAAAAACGCTCAAACTGCAACCATTAACAGTTGCATTTTCACCAAATAGTTGAATTTTCAACCTACAAAGATATATTTTCCACCAAAAATGGAAAATTTAAATTTTCACTTGAAAACATAGTTTCTAACCAAATTAAAACGGATCTTTAACGAAATAGGTTAATGTTCAACCAAAGTGATGAATCTTCGAATTAAAAAAAAAAACGAATTCTCTGCAAAAAGTGTAATAGTTGATTTTTGCAGCAAAATTTTTTTTTTTTGCAATCAAAAGCAGTTATATAAAACCAAAAAATATAAAATAAATAAATCAATGAATATAAATAAATAGATTTTTAACTAAACAAGATACATTTTTCAGAAAAAATGTAATAGATGAATTGTCAACAAAATAGTTGAATATTCACCAAAAACATATAAATTTTCAACATAAAATAGAAATTATTTCAATTAGATCAATTTTCCACAAAAAATGGAACAGGTAGATTTTCAAATAAAAAAATAAATTTTCAATTTGAAAAACTAATTTTCAACCAAGCAAATGAATTTTTAGCCAAAAATATAAATTTTGAACCAAGAAGAATAATTTTCTATCAAAAAAGATTAATTTTTAACAAAATATGTACATGAATTTTCAATCGAATATTTCAATTTAAGGATTTTTCGACCTAGAATTTAACTTTCAAAAAAAAAAATTAATTTTCAACCAAAATATAAATTAGTCACCAAGATCATTAATATTCTACCACAATACACGAATTTTTAACAAAATACATGAATTTTCAACGGAATAGTTCAATTTTCAACTAGAAGAATAATTTTTAACTACATAGATAAATTTTTGCCGAAAAAAGAATTTCGATTAAAAAAATAAATCATCAACCATATAAAATTAATTTTTAACTTTTCCCTGAGTAGCATTTTTAACCAAAAAAGATGAATTTCCTGCAAAACAATTGAGTTTTCGGCTCGAAAATTTTTATTAAAAAAACGAATTAAAAAAATATTTAGTTCAATTCTCTAATAAAGTAATGAGTTTTAAAATAAAATGATGAATCTTTACTAAAAAAATGAATTTTTATTTAATAAATTAAATTTTCAACCCAAAAGATGATTTTTTTTACCAAAAAAGGCCAATTTTCAACAAAATGCATCAACTTTCTACAAAAAATAAAATACTTAAATTTTCTACAAAAAATAAAATACTTAAATTTCCAGTTAGATAAATAAACTTTTAACCAAAAAAAACACTAATTTTGAACAAAATAATAAAATTTTCATCAAAAAATGCATTAAATACCATGCAAAACAAATTTTCAACTAAACAGTTATATTTTCAACCAAACAGATGAACTTCCAACAAAGAATATTACATTTCTATCAAAAAAGATCAAATTTCTAAAAAAAATGGAATATCTAAATTTTCAATTGAAGAAATGAGTTTTTAGCTAAAATGATGAATTTTCAACGAAAAAATTAATTTTCAACTAAATATTTGAATTTTCAATCCAAAAGATTAATTTTAAAGTTAAAATAGAAATAGGTTACATTTTCAGTAAAAAAAAAATAATTTTTATCTTAATAAAATTGCAACGAAATAGTTAGATTTGCAACCAAACGGGTGGATGTTTAACCAATAAGATTAAATTTCGATCAAAAAAATAAATATTTAATTTAAAAAAACTGATTGTCAACAAAAGAAATAAATTTTCAAATAAAAAAAAAATTTTCAATCAAATAGTTGAATTTTCAACCCAAAAGATTAATTTTAAACTTAAAAAAGAAATAAGTTAAATTTTCAGTAAGAAGTTAATTTTTAACCAAATAAAATAAAATCTTAACGAAATAGTTAGACTTTCAACCAAACAGGTTAATCTTTAGTTCGAGTCTAAATGTACGGACAGTCTTACGTTTGTGTATGTTTATAACGTTGGCGAGTCTAAAAGGACGGACTTTTACATGGGGAAGGGGGACCTGGAAAAGGGAAGGGGGACCTGGAAAAGGGAAGTGGGCGTGGCTTGTGTCCGGACGTATAGACTACCTAATCTTTAACCAAGAAAATTAATTTTCGATCAAAAAATATTAATTTTCAATTGAAAAGTCTGCCCGCTGTGCGGGTACATTCTCAACGTGATTCGCTCGCAAGTTTGATCGCACCTAGGGCGCGCGTTTGTCTGATATCGCGCTTAGCGCTTAGATATTTATTATTTGCACTTGGAATGCTTGAATGAAACTTTATTAAAAATATCTCTTTCAGATCCCAGTATTTCTGACAATTATGATAGTTTTTCAATCATAAATCATGGGAATGTAAAAAACTGATTGTCAACCAAAGAAATAAATTTTCAACCAAAGAAATTGATTTTCAACCAAAAAGATTAATTTTCAACAAAAATTGAATTAGCCATTGTTATTAACTACGAATTTTTAAAGGCTGTGTCTAGTCGTCTCGAAAAACTGGGGGACTTGAGAAAGGGGATAAGGCTAGTCGTCCCGAATTTTCGGACGACTAGCCAAGCTTATGAAAAATATTGGACTAGTCATCCCGAATTTCGGGACGACGAGACACTTCGATTTTTAAACATTGTAAAAAATCAAAGAAATTATTTTATAGTGGATGATGCTGGATACAAAAATTAAAAGATTAAAAAAAATCCAAGATGGCAGCCAATGAAATATTTCAAAAATAGTTCGTTCTTGCAGTTTCCAATGAAATATTTTCATACTTTGCTATAAAAATAAGTGTCGATTACTAAAGTTCTCTGTGATTTCTGAAGTCCAAAATTAAGAAAAAAACAAAGACAGCGGCCAAGTACAAATTCTAAAAATAGCTCATTTCCTGTTTTTAATGTAATGTTTTTAATTTTTGCTAGAAAATGACGTTTGACTTCAGAAATCATTCGATGATACCGGAAGTTCGAAATTTTGACAAAATTGAAGATTTAATAAAGAGAAACTAAGTTTTCTTAAGAAATTTAAACAGGTGTTCCGGAACTTGATTCTCTCGCGAAGTTTTGGACGATTTCGTTGAAAAGAATAAAAGTAAGACAATTTAGAAAATTCGGATAGCCGACATACAGATTACATAATTTTCTCAAAATTTTGGACTTCCGGGATCATAAGATAATTTCTGAAATCAAAATTCTTTTTCTAGCAGAGTTTAGAAATATTTAATTGAAAGTGTTAAATTTGAAAGTTGTTAAACACTTTCAAACACTGGTATCATATATAGCAATATTGTTTTGTAATACTTTTTTCAAGTTTTAATTTTCAATGAAATATTTTTAAATTGTCCGATTTCACGTTGAAGATTTAATAAAATTAATAATTTATAATTGAAAAATATATGGTTGGAAAATTCCAAAAATAAATTATAATTCTGAATGAAGTTCAGTTTTAAAACATCTATAAAGTTCAAATTGTTTATTTTTAAATGTTTTTACACGCGAAAGTTTTCAAACTTGAAATTAAATAGCTTTAATTTAAAAATTGTACAATTTAACAATTGATCTATTCTCGTCACTTAAAAATTAAATTTTTTAATGTTTCAGGGCTATTAAATCGAAATGGACAATTATTACATTATATATTTTATTTATATTGCTCCAATTTGGAATTACTTAATGCCAACTGATCCAATTTGAAATTCTTAGATGTCAACAATTTGACAGTTTAAAATAGTAACATTCGAAATTCAATTTTGAATGCTTAGAATTTTTTATTTACCGATTGTGAAATATTAATTTGAAAATTATTTGATTTTACGCGCAGGAAAAGAGATTTAGGATTTTAGGAAAAGAGCTAGACAATATTTTTGAAAACAAAAATTTGATTAAAATCGAAAAATATCGATCGGCAGAGTTATATTTTTCTTAAATAAAAATGATAAACTATATTCCCTTGTCGCTATAATACACAGTCGCCTCTATTTAACTTGACGCGGTTGGGACCGTAGGGTAGTCATTGTCGTGGAAACGATGTTCTCCCACTCTCGAGCCGGACTGGTGCTCCATGCAATTTGTTTCGCTCTTTGTTTACGTTGCCATGTTCATCAGCGGGCACAGCGCAGTGAAACAAATAGCTATCAATATTTTTTTGTTCAATTTTCGGCAGTTTTTAACTACATTCATCAGCGGCGTAGCCAGGAATTTTTTTCAAGGTGGGCTAACCTTACGGAAAAAAGGCAAACAAGGGTGTTCAAAAAATAAAATTACTTGATAATGAAGACAACAAACATAATTTTTTTAACAATTTATTATTATTTTTAATAATATTCTCTTCGTATAATGTTAGAAAGTTGTCTTTTTTTTAATTTTCACCTTTTTGCTTACTTTTCACTCAGAGTGTGGTAATAATTAATGAAATTCATCAAACATAAGTGTTTAAACAAATTATTATTGTCTACAACTTTCTTC
>JAUELO010000235.1:2217458-2227912 GCA_032357855.1 Amphibolips quercusostensackenii | reverse complement strand
ATATTTGGTTGAACATTTATCTTTTTGGTATGGAAATTTATCTCTCTCTGTAGAAATTTCACCTTTCTTGGTTACAAATGCAACGGCCTGGTTAAAAATTAATGTTTTTAGGTTGAATATAACCTTTTTTTAAAAATTCAAAGTTTTAGATTGAATAACTCAACTGATTTGTAGAAAATTCATAGTTTGTTTTCGAAAATTCGACAATTTGGTAGAAAATTTATGCATTTTGTTGAAAATCCGTCTTTTTTATATGAAACAAATTTTTTTTGGTTAAAACTCAAGTATTTTGTCGAAAGTTCAACTTCATGATTGAAAGTTAAACTACTTTCTTAAAAGTTCATTTTTTTGGGTTAAAGATTCATAATTTTAGTTAAAAAATCGATTTTTTTTGTTAAAAAGAAATTTTTTAACTGAAAATTTTACTATTTTGTTGAAAATTCAACTGATTGGTTGTAAATAAACTTTGCTGTTGAAAATTCATATTCTCGGGTTGAAAATTCCACTATTTTCTAGAAAATTCGTCTTTTTGGCTTAAAAATTTAATAATTTGGTATAAATTCAACTATTTGGTACAAAATTAATCTGCTTTGTAGAAAATTCGGTTTCTATTGAAAATTAATTCTCCTCAATAAATATTCAACTATTACATTTTGGCTTAAAAATGTATCTTTTTTATTTAAAATTCAACTATTTCGTTAAAAATTTATATATTTTGTTGAGAATTTATCTTTTTGATTGAAAATGTAAGTTTTTGGATGAACATTCAACTATTTTTTTGAAAGCTTTATGTTTTTGTCTTGAAAATTCAACATTTTTGACACTTTTTCTTTATTGACTGAAAAATCTTTTCGGTTAAAAATGCAACTGTACTGTAGAAAGTTCGTTTTTTGTTGTTTGAAAATGTATCTGTTTTGTTTGAGGATTCAACTTTTTTTTTTTGAAATACGTCCTTTTTGGTTCAATTTTACTGTTTTTGATTTAAAATGAAAAGCTTTTTTGGTTATAATATCAACTATTACATTTTTTGTTTATAATTCATCTTTTATGGTTTAAAATTCAAATACTTGGTTGAATTACTTTGTTAATTCATATAAAAAAAATACGATTGTACTCCTCCACAAATCCCTAGAAAATTGTGTAACGTTATTTTTGGATGACATGGTTCATAATTTAAAAAAAAACTTTACGTAATTTATGCACGGCCCCTAATCAGCCACTGAGTCAATTTCCCGGTATGTTGTAATTCGCTGAGATGGCGGACATATTATTTAAGACAATTAGAGAAGAAGTTCAAAAATATGTTTTATATGGTTATTATAAATATTATAAATATTATAGTGTCTTTACTGTCACTTTTTTCGTAATAGTAACAAAATAGTGTCATCGCTTTAAAACATTTGAGAAACATTCGAGTCTTCAACTAATAAAATTCCTTTATAAAAAACTATTCTAGCTAAGGCCTTAAGAAAAACTAAAATCTAGCTTACCAATTGCTTCTTTTTCTGGTCCTCGTGGAGCCCAAATCGATTGTTCAAGAGGGTGGAATAATTTGAAGCAAAAACCATCTTTCTTACTAGGACGTTCGATCACTTGGCAAGTATTTAGTAACACTGTCCCAACCCAATGATTGCTCTGAAAAAAAATGGTACAGGATTATTTTTTTGTAATTCATAACTAGTGCATATTTAGAGGACAAAAGAGGATGATTTAAGGAGGAAGGAGGATTTACTTTTACTTTTGGACTCTTGTATAACAGCAGTAATCCAGGCTTAAGGATGCACCAAAGTTTGGTCCAGCTTTTAAGAGTCCCCCTGACTTTGAGCCAGTCACTCATGACAACTACAGTCGGATCCTTCAATGAACTCAAAAGTTCATTAGCGACTCTCTTCTTTTCCATTCGGTAATTCTTCCTCTGTGCCTTGTAGGATTCCTTCCTTGTCAATTTGCAAGTCTCTCCTGACTGAAATTTAATCAATACCATATGAAATATATTATAAGTCCAATAAATTCTTTACTAGGTAGTAATTTTTCAGGGTTGCTACAAAATGCTAGTTTCGAAATTACCGGACCTATTTCCAACCAATTTTGCATTTGCCCTGACCGCTCTAAATTTTTCTTTTAGGTATAAAAACAATCTTACACCTAGGAGATAAATGAAGGGTGTCAGTACAGAACTAGATAACCAACAAAATCGGAATTTTTCAGAAAAGCGAATAAACATTCTGTAAAATCTAAAATACCATTTAAAGATAAGACAAAAATCCATATTCGAGACGAAGCGTCGCTGATTTAACCACAAAAAATTTGATCAGAAAAAGTAATCCAGTTTCGAAAAAATAATGTGTCAGTTCACAATCTCAAAGTCACACCGAGCACAAATTGGAACAGGCGCGGCTGCGAATTGCGATAAAAAATGTAATCATCAGTTTAAATAAAAATAAAAACTTACTTCCGAGATACTGAGTTTCTAAATGCGTATGAAAAAGTTTTATCTTAAGAAATAAGAATAGCATTTTTTATTTTTTGCAGAAATAAAAACTTACTCCTGAGAAATAGGGCGCTGTGGAAGAATAATATCTGTTTGATACCAATAATTGTTCTGTTCCAAGAAAATCAAAATTTAGTGTGAGGTAGCTCATTATGATAGTCAATTTATGGCTGAAAACACTATAAAAAGAGAATTTATTTTCAATAAACAATGATAATTTCACGAAATATCGATGCCGAAGGGAATAAACAAAAGTATTACTACGCTCAAATCCTAAGCTAAAAATTTTTTATTACTACATAAAAAAATGAGAATTTAAACATATCCTTTAAAAACAGCGTGCATTTGATTGCTTCAGAATTTTGCATGCAATGAAGCCATTCTGGGAAAAATGTTGGTTACCTAGTTCTGTACTTCCGCTCTTCAAATAATGTTAATGCAAAAAAAGGTTTGTTTCTAATTTTATTTTAAATCCTTTTAGTAACAACAGTCATACAGAACTTTATAAGGGGTCATCCACAAATTATGTAAGACATACGTGAAATACATGAATTTTCAAACAAAAAATTTTGTTTTCAACTCAAAAAGATAAATATTAAACAAAAAAGAAAGACTTGAATTTTCAGTTGACACAATGCATTTTCAAATAAAAAAAAAAAGGAATTTTCAACTAAAGTGATGAATCTTTGATTTTAAAAAAGAATTCTCAACGAAATGTGTTGGTTGATATTTCCAACAAAAAAGATATCGATTCCCAATCAAAAACAGTTGAAAAAATACGAATTTTATACAAATTAGTCGAATCCTCAACCCAAAAAGGCTAATTATCAAATCAAAAAGAGTAATTTTCAACTAAAAACTTGAATTTTCAACCAAAACAAATTCTTCAGTCAATAAAGAAAAAAAATCTAATCTAAAATGTTGAATTTTTAAGTCAAAAAGACTAATTTCCTGCAAAACAGTTATGTTTTTAACACGAAAATATGAATTTTGACAACAAATTTGAATTTTCAATCCAAAAATATGAATTTTATACAAAAACAATTAAATATCAATCCAAAAAATACGAATTTTTATTCAAATAAATTAATTTTCAACAAAAAAAGATAAATTTTTGAGCAAAAATAATAGTTACATTTTCATTAAAAAAAATTTTTTCAATAAAAAAAAACAAGTTTTCAACAAAATAGTTAAATTGTCAACTAAAAAATATAAATTTTTAAACAAAAATAGAATACTTCAATTTTTAGTCCGAAATATAAACTTTCAAACAATGAAATGAATTTTTAACCAAAACTAGAATAGTTAAATTTTGAATAAAAAAATTAAATTTCTACCAAATAAAATAAATTTTCAACGAAATAGTACAATTTTTAACTAGAGAAGATTAAATTTCTATAAAAAAAGATAGAAGATTCCAAGAAAAGCGTAAGTTAAATTTTTAGTAAAAAAATTGATTTTTAATCAAATAAAATAAGTTTTCAATGAAGTAGTAAAATTTTCAACTAAGGCGGATCAAATTTCTATAAAAAAACGATATAAGATTTCACAAAAAACAGAACAGTTGAATTTTCAGTTAAAGAAATTAATCTTCAACAAATAAATGGATTTTTAACAAAACAGTTGAATTTTAAATTAAAAAAGATAAATTTTCCACCAAAAATAGGATACTTAAATTTTCAGTCAGAAAAATTAATTTTCATCCACAAAAAAAGTAAATGTTCAACAACACATTCAAACTTTCAATCAGAGAAATAAAATTTCAACCGAAAAGATGAAGTTTCAAATAATAAAATTACTTTCCTATCAAAAAAATAGAATCTTTAATAAAATAGTTGAATTCTCAACTAAAACAAATGCATTTTCAACATAAAATAGAATAGTTAAACCAATAAGATTAATAACCTACCACAAAACACAAATTTTCAACAGAAGACGAATTTTCAACAAAATACAGGAATTTTCAACTCAAGAATATAAATTTTTAAGAAAACATTAAGTAGTTGAATTTTAATATAAAAAAATTAATTTTCAAAAAAATAGTTCAATTTTGAATTTAAAAAAAGTTTTATCAACTAAAATGATGAATCAACAAGCCAAAAAATGAATATTTAACAAAGTAGTACCACTTTCAAGTAAGTAGTTTAATTTGCAACCAGAAAGAGATGAATTCAACCAAAAAAGACGGATTTTCAACAAAACAGTCGCATTTTGAACAAAAAAAAAACTTTTTAACAAAACTGTTGAATTTTTTACAAAATAACAAAATTAACTTCAACTTCAGTATATCGAAAATTTCCCTAACTTTGTCAGGTTTTTTCTGACATTCCCTGACTTTTCTTGACCAGTTTTAAATTCCTTGGCATTATCTGACTTTTTGGAATTCCCTGACCTGTAGCAACTCTGTTTTTTTTCATGTCGGAGACTTGCAAAGTTAAAAAAAAATCATTTATAAATTAACTTTTAAGTTTAAATGATTCTAACACATTTTTGCGTTATATTTTGTAAATATTTACCTTCTCCGATGTGTTGTCAGCCCTTGTACTTTCACCTGTAGCCGAAAGACCTAGATAAAAAAATATTTTCATTAAGAATGCGATGAATGGCTCATATTTTATTAATTAAACACAAAAACGTAATTATCAAGGAACTGAAAAAATCTCTGCATAAAAATAACGTTTCTCTCATGATTTGCTAAATCCTTTGCCTCTCCTCTTCTATGCCTTCTCGCACTAGACCTATTAAGACTCTAGATTCTACATATTTTTCTCATTATACTAGAATTCCAACTACCACTGGTTTATAAACTGAAAAATCTTCAAAGAGAAATTCAGCAATGAATTATAACCAAAATAATTGTATAACATAATTTAATTTAATTATTAATGTCCTTATAGCTCCCAGAATTTAGAGCCAGATAACATTGAACATTGATACGATCATTTATTTAATCGAAAAACAATTAGTAATTGAAATATTCAATCTCTTACAAAACTTGATCCCCTTTAAGTTAATGGACGGTTCACTTCTATACATCCGATTACTAAACATCATTAATTTTTTATTTAAATAATCCACACAAGTAGAAAAATTGTATTCCTACGTTGAAAACACTGGAAACAGACTGCACTCCACCAGTGTCCCATTTTGGTGAGTTATCTACTGATAAAGTCTTATCAGGTCTAACAAAGGTACAAAAACATTCTACAAGTTTCAAATGCAGGTATTGATATGCATCAATAACCTGAGCCAAACAATGAAGTTCAAACCTTAAGCGAAAAAGCTGTTTCAAAATCTTTGAAAAGTGCATATTGAGTTATTTAAATGAAAATTTTATGAATTTTTGAATTACAAAATTATCTGATGTTCCGAAAATATGGATTACAGCTGATCTCATTCTCGTAAGTCAATATAAATTGGGCTGCACTATTCAATTGCGTTCTAATAAAAAAATTATGCAAAGGAGCAAATTAAGTTTGGAAATGAAGATACCAAGGTCTAAATTGTTATTCATGAGGTAAAAATATGAATGGAACCATTTTAAATTCTATAATATTCTTGGAAATTAAAAAAATCTAACGATCTTTGGACCACACTCTTAAATGTCTGAATTTCAAAAAAAAAGGATCAGATTTCTCTTTAATGTACAAGATTCAAATTTAATTACGAAATTCTTTTAAATTATATTGTATACAATATTTTGTTTGAAGTTTTATTTTATTTTTGGCTGTGTCTAGTCGTCCCGAAAAATTGGGGGACTTGGAAAAGGGTATGGGCTATTCGACCCGAATTTTCGGGACGACTAGCCAAGCGTATGAAAAATATTGGACTAGTCATCCCGAATTTCGGGACGACGAGACACTTCGTTAATTTTTATTTTTAATGGAGTCATTAAAGAGTATTTTGTTTAAATCTCATCGTTAGATTCTTGCTTTTTTTTTTTAATTTCCAAGAACTTCGTAATTACATTTAAATGTTGAACGTTAAAGAGGAATTTACATTTTGATTTACATATTTTTTTTCAAAAATTTGAATAAAGAGATTTAAAAGCGTTATGCACACATTTGATCCTTAGATTCTCGTTTTTTTTTTAATTTCCAAGAACTGTGTAGTTAAATTTGAATACTGGACGATAAAGAGAAATTAAAATTTTTCTTTTTTTTAATGTAAATTTGAATGGAGACATTTTAAAGTGTATTGTTCAAATTTGATCGTCAGATTATTGTTTTTTTTTTATGTCGTAGTTATATTGGAATGTTTGACGTTAAAGAGAAATTAAAATTTTGATTAATTCTAAATTTAATTTCATAAATTTTAATTTCAAATTAGAAACTTTTAAAACAGAAGTAATTTGTTGCTCCCCTAAAAAGTCAGGATAATTGTTTTAACTGAAGAAAAAAATTCATGGTTATCCAATATTTTTCATACGCTTGGCTAGTCGTCCCGAAAATTCGGGACGACTAGTCCATACCCTTTTCCAAGTCCCCCAATTTTTCGGGACGACTAGACACAGACAATTCTAAACCTGATTTATAGAAGTGCTATTCGGATATTTTGTCATTATGTGTGTCCGAGCCTTGAATATTGCAAGTTTCAGAATTTTCAGATACAATGTACTAACATAAAATAAAATCTGCATCAACTATCGATAATTGCTATCTAAGTAGGAGCAGTTGATTTATTGCTCTATGCCAGTTTAATATTTTTGATATTAGGACAAAATAAAAATATATCGCACTTATTCTGATTTTCAACTTGTTAAGGCAAGTAAAATATCGATGCAATCGCCAAAAAAACGTAGATTTCGAATATTATATTTCTAAATTACCAATTGAAAAATAAATGTTTTAAAGTTTCTTATTTTATTCCTCATTAGTACAAAGGACCCCCTTCCCTGATGGCAAAGGTCGGAGACAGCGTCTGGCTATCCTTCATCTTCGTGAGGGGAAGTTGGGTAGAGGGGGTAAAACAAGCAGGTAGACGTCAATTAAATGGGCATTGCCCCTCTTGTTTATTTTACTGATTGTAAATTAATTTTACCTGGCGAGAGAGGAGGACCATCTGTAGTGGTAATCATATTCATGCCTGCTGTGAGAGATTCGGATGATGGGAGTTTGGATAACGAAGCTGGATGAGCGTGCACGCTACCTCGTCTGGAGTGGCGATCGTCTGCTGGTGCTACACGTTCATTAAAGAATTATCTTCCTAGACATAGGAAGGCTGCTGGGATTTGGACATTTTGGTACCCGGAATATTGTTACGTAAATCATACGCATTTAATTATTTTCTAGGTTCGTAAGGCAAAAGGAGCAATGTAATTTGCTTCTTGCAACAGAATATTAAAAAATTGATAAGGCTTCTAAAAGCACAGCTGTGAATCCGAAATTACAACGATAAAGCTTTACGATACTTATGCTGGTGATAAGAACCTTGCGAAACCACACAAAATGAACTCAGTCCTTTTATCCTAATAAATACCAAAATAGTTCATTAAAAATGACTATTTAGAGAATCTAGTAGCAGTTTTAATATTTTTGGGGGCGAATTTAAAAGTTGAAGGTGTCAGAAAAGACTGGTGGATTGTAAATTACGATATTAAAATTTTAATTCAGATTAGAGAATTCCAGGGTTGCTAGAGAAGTTCGGCTTCAGATTTTCCAGGTCTATTTGTGGAAAAATTCCAGGTCAACCTTTAACAAAAATCCAGTCAATACTATCTCAATACATGCTACTGGTAGCAAAATGAGTTACTAACAATTTCTTGTAGAATTATTAATCAGTGCAAAACCCTGATGTCAATATTTTTTAAAGACAAACTACAGCGTTTTATGATAACGTCGATTTACAAATGATCGTAGAAAATTAGAGATTTTGTAATAGTTCCGCAGTGAAAACTACAAATTTATATGAAAAATCAAGGTTTTTTAATGAATAATTATGAATATCCATGATCCTATCTAAAAAAGTAATGTCACTAAATATCTTGAAAATATCTGACACTGTTGAAAACCTGATTGGTTTCGACACTGCGTGAATATGACTTTTAATATCTGTTTTCAGTTTGTTTATCTACTGATAAAGATTACAAATTTTCTTAAATTTCGAGAAACAGTATGGAAGATTTTAAAGCAAAATTATTTGAATCCGAGTAAATTCAAGGAATATGTAGAAGATTTGAAAAGATTAAAAAAAAGTTCAACTAGACAAGATTTAAACAAATTTAAAACAAAATGTAGGTTCTTAAAGATTTAAAACAAAAACTTTAGAAGATTTTAGAGAATTTTGAAAGGTTTCACGAGAATAAAAAAATTTCCCTAAAATTTCTGGGAAAATTTGAAATAATTTTTTGTCATGGAAAATTAAGTTTTAAAGAAAATCACAAAAATATTTTTAAAAATATTTATGAATTTAAGAGGTTTTGAAGAGATCATAAACATCTCAAAAGTTGGAAAGATTTTCGTATATTTATAAAATATTTTTAAATTTCTTCCAAACCTTTTGAAAAGTCCTAAATATTTTTTAAAGTGACTCGAATTTTCACCCATATATTGAAAACAACTGTAAAATGAAAAAATTTTCTTTAAAATTTTCTAGATTCTTTTTGACACATCTAAAATTTTCAAAAATCTTTTGGAATTTTATCAAGAACCGTAGGAAAATTATATTTACATAACGTTAAAATCAAACTGATAATACTTATTTCCTTGTTCTCAGATCTCAGAATCTAATTTTAGCTGGAATTTAAGTGTTAAAAATCTTTTAACAAATAAATACTTATTCGAAATTTTTATTTTGTATTAAAAACTATTTTCCTCCTTAAATGGAAAAATTACAAAAGTGCGTAGGGGGGATTATGCTATTTTTGAATAAAAAATGAAAATTGGATTTTAAAAAATATGGAAATCAACAACAAAACACAATCTTACTTTTGTATAGTTTTATGGAGAAAACTACGAATTTTTCTAAAAATTTTTGAATAATTACATCTTTGTATGGAAGTTTACGAAAATATATGTTTGGAAAAACTAGATATGGTTTTTTGTATTTTGTTTTAAGAAAATTACAAATTTCTACATATAATTATGAATAGCTACAATTTTCTACGAAAAAATAGGATAATCGGTAAACTCAACTTGAGGTTTCGTTTTTCAAAATTATTTTTTAATAGGTTTTTATACAAAATTATGAATTTCTACCAAAATTTACGAATACAAAATAGAGGTTTAATTTTTCATAATTTTTAATGGGTTTCTGTAGAAAAATACGAGTTTTTACCAAAAATAACGAAAATTTGCAATTTGCAAAAGCTACATTTATAACGTTTCGCATAAAATAAAAAAATTTGTACACGCAATGATGAATAAATAATTTTTTAAAATGAAATAATAGATAATTCCACAACTTCAAAATGAAGGTTTAGTTTTTAACCATGTTTAATACGTTTTTGTGAGAAATTACGAATTTCTACAAAGTTTCATGAATATTTAATTACATATTTCTATCAAAAATTAGAAAAATGTAGAACCCCAAATTTTTTAATTTATTGAAAATGGTGAGAGATACGTGAAAACTGACCAAATTTTAAGGGTTTTCTAAATGGATATTGTCCTCGTCCATCCCGAACTGGCACAGTATCAATATTCGCAAATTGTTAGAAGATAACAATTTAAATACAGATAATTTCGGATAAGTACTAAAATAATTATTAAGACTTTGAAATAAGTGAAAATCAGAAAAAAAATCCAGTTATTTTTTGTTCATTCCATGACTTGTTCGTAGCAGCCCTGAATTCTCAAATTTACTAATTTATATGGAGATTAGAAATACTTGAAAAACGTAAAATATTGTTATTGAAAAGAAAGATAATAAAGACATGAAAACAAAGTAATGAGAAATTGATATTGCACTTTCATGCGTAATAATTGCAATGAGTCTGCAATTTATTTTCATGCTATTAACTTTT
>JAUELO010000235.1:2135018-2145973 GCA_032357855.1 Amphibolips quercusostensackenii | reverse complement strand
TTCTTCATCAGGAATTCCATGAACCTCTGTTTCTCTCCCAGTTTCAAGGCCTGAAGAGGTGCTGCGACTTTGACGGAAAGAGTTTCATCGGTGGTTAATTGAGACTTCAATTTCAATTTTTCTCCAGTTGGTAGAATTACTTCAGTCACTCGTCCAAGATCATCATAATTGTACATGTAAGTCTCTCGACCTCCTGATCGACTCGTGAGAAGTCCAGTTGCACTATCGTAATCAAGTGTGATTTCTGATCTTCCCCTTTCTGATAATTTCACAAGGAATCCAACTCCAGAAATCTTTAACTCCGACTTGTGATCCTGAGTGTTTTCAATGGAACTTACAACATTGCTGTAATCTCTCAAGAATTGAATCTTGTTTCCAGCACTGTCTGTGACTGTCGAAAGTTTTCCGAAGCTCGTATTCTTGCTATAGAGGAACGAATACCTCGTCTTTCCAGAAGTCAAGTCTTTCGTCGCTACATGCTGACCATACCGGTTGAAAACGTAAACCTCGTTCGATGGTGGGAACGGAATATGGAACTCGCCACTCTCGTCGTGATTAGGAAGATAAGGCTGCAGCGCAAGAATATGCAAACTCCCTTGGTCAGCGATATGCAAAACTCCATCCGGCGACACGGCAAGGGCGGAAATGGCCGTAAACTTTGCATTCGACGATAGTAGAGTTTCCGTACTGCTTGTGTCATCCGTACATGCGCAGTTAAATTCTGATTCCTTACTGCTAGGTGTTGTATTATTACACTCGCATTGGCCCCGAACACGTTCGTGCCGCTGGCCAGCGAAGTATGACATTTTTCCGGAGGGGTCTACTACTCTGACGGAATTAACGCGATGAGAGTCGCTATCGGCGATGTACAATTCACCAGTGGGACTGAAGCCAACGGCTAAAACTGATCCAAGAATTTCTTCAGATTTTTTCAGACTAGAGAGAGTTGTTGAGTTGGTTTTTGATAAATCAGCGTTATTAGCGTTGCTCGTACAGTGGAGTGGTGTTCCGGCTACAACTCGAACCTTGAGGTCACTCGTAAGTTTGAGGACGAGTCTATCATCAATGAAGTGCAAGGATCCATCGAGGGGACTGAGGGTTAAACCGGTCGGCCATTGAAGTTGTGCTTGGTGTGCTGGAATTGCTCCGATGCAAGGTGCTGGCGACCAGTGATTGTGATGACCATGGTGACCAACTAGGGTGTGGATAACTCCGTGGGGATCCACCGCTCGGATGTTTGTTCCATCTGCGATGTACATCGTCTTGTCGGCAGCGATTGCGATTCCTGTAAAGAACAAAAGGAAAAGTTTGAAATCGAGGGGTGATTGTTGGTCAATTAACACCTAAATCACTTTTTACTAAAAAAAAAATCTGAGCACGGACATTGGAGGGAAACCCGGTAATTTGGGGAATTCCATACACTCCTTCTTTGCCTTAGGATTCCATGATATAAGATCTATTTAGATAAACCGAAGTGCTGACTAATTGAACATAGAACCTTCGATGATTGATTACCTTTCGGGTGAGCCAGTTTAGCTCTAATGGCAGGTCCTTCGTCACCACAATGACCCTCATCTCCAGGTATACATCGTTCCCCGCTTCCCACAACCGGTTCTATATTGATATCAGGATCTTGGATCTCATCCAAAGAAAGCGCTCTTAAAATTTGATGTTTCTCTGGATCGCTGATGTACAAATGGCCGTCTGCTGGCGAGACGCAAAGATAATATTGATAGGCGACCTGGGTTGCTCTGTAAATAAAACAAAGACGGTTAGTTTCACGCTCTCATCTCAAACTCGTCCATTTAATCTATTATTATCGTCTAATATTTACCTTAAGACTAGAACCGTAAAGACTTTTCCTTCAGGAGTGATTCGTCTCACGAGATTGAAGTCGCCCACGTAGATGCTTCCATCAGGTCCACTAGTAAGTGCAACTGGAGTAAGAAGTCTTGCATCTTTTGCAAGGCCATTGCAATCGTCGCATTGCAAATTCCTCTGCAATCCAGTTCCCATTATAACCTTTACGGTTCTGGGATACTGCTTAAAGTGCAGCGTCGACCCGTCACCCTTTTGCAAAATGCCCTCGTGAAAGTTGTAGTGATGGTGGATATCCAAACCCCACCCACCCACGTCCGAAATATCGACATCGAAGCCTTGCAAGGTAGCGGTCTGTGTCTCCCATATCACACTGGGACATGTCGAGTGCTGATAGCCGACCGAGATTTTCGCTTGAGCGATTCCGTACACCTTCTGTTTGTAAACGTTTCGCTTGTTCCAGGCGAAAGTGTGGGTTAAATTGGGATCTGCCTCGTAAGTCTTGGTGTGTAAGGATCCCTCGATCTCGACGTGAACATGTACATGAGTCAGCGATTTCGGAATATATGGCCCCGTTAGTTGCATCCTTACTGCTGACAGATAACCCGCCGCTTGACTGCTCTGGTACATCAGGTGTAGGTTTGATCCCGGAATTGCGATACTTTCTTGGATGATCTATGAGAATAATTTTATCGGTGAATCGTGGGAATAATTAGATTCCGGGAATCGTGTTATGACCTAACATAATGATTAATTAATGGGTGATCAACATTTTATCAACAATTATTATTTACCTGTGTTTCAGCAAAGACCAAACTCTTTCCAGGTAGCCCTCCAACTTTTTCCGGCATCCAAGTTCCAACAATGATAGGGCGAAGTGTTTCATGATCATGTTCCACACAGGGACCATTTTCTCCAAATAGACCCACTGAAAACCCTGGGAAGCCTATTATATTTTATGGGATCAATTAATAGATTCTTGATTAAGAACAACAATGGACGGCAATGGTACGACACGAACGAGTAAGTAGACACCACAAAATGAAATCTTACATTGAATTACATCGAACATTAATCAATAGAGTTGCTACAGAGTTTGAAATATATCGAAATCAAAATTTCATAGCAACTCTGAATAAACAATCAATGAAATGAAATAAAATAAAATGAAAAAAGGATCTTCACTGACACAAAATTGTCCACAAAAGTCATAAAAATAAAGTTTTTTTGGTAAAGTTAACACCGAAACGTCCAAAAATGTTCATTACATTTTTTTGTTAAAAAATTTATACGTACCAACTGCAGGACTAGGCGGTTGCTTCGATTTCAGAGACTCTCCGCCCTCGCTTAGTGTCATTACGACGGGTGGTAGAACTACGATTTGATTCCATGGAACGAAAACTGTTCGCGTGAGAGGCCTGAATGGGCTTCGCTGAAATTGCAGAGTCACTGCACCTCCTCCGTTAACGAGAACGTCGAACCTGATCAAATCGAACAATATCATGAAGGAATCTCAGAATTGAAAATAGATGAAATTTAATTTTCCGTAACTAGCTTTAGTTTATAAAAATAGCAACTTCAAGAAATATTTTAGCCACCTTACAATAATAAAAATAAAGAAATGGGTAATCTTTTATATATAGTAGTTATGATTGGAAATGCCAGCGAATATTTTGGAGTTTAATGTAATATAGAAAATCGCATTGACACAATATTGGAAGATTCATTAATAGTTTAAAACCAGAAACTGATTCATTCCTGTTTTTTTAAGTAATAACCAGACTTCTCTTCTTTTGGAATGAATGGGAAAGTAATTAGATTAAATAATTAAATCGAATTAATGACTGATAGTATGACCTTTCGATCTATGAATAAATAAAGAGGCTTTTCTAAATGTCGACTGAAATTATGAGCAGTGGCAGAAATTAATTTCAGTAACGGATTCTAAAATTGCACAACCGTGATGAATAAAAGTTAATATTATAGATAATACTGGTAACTATATCTCCTTCTTGAATAATGAAACTTGCTGTGAAAGTGAAGAGTGGAAAAGTTACTTACCATCCACCAGCTCTTGTGAGGGTGAATCCAAAACGTGAATCTTTGTCAACGGAAACTCGAATGCCTACAATTCCAAGTCCTTGCTCCGTAACAACCTGGCCTCGCATTACCGCAACCCGGCTGTTATAAATAAAAAAAATGACGATCTCTTTCGAATTTTTTGTTGGATTGCACTCTATCGGTGTAGCTGACTCAATGTTTGCGATGTTTTTCAATTCAGGAGGCTTCTAATTGTCCCAATCTTCCGAAATTTCGAAAACAGGATTAAAGAATTTGTGATTACTAATTTTAATTTACAAACAGTTAGGACTGACTGTTCGTTAAAAGATATATCGACGGGGTTCATCGAATCAGCTACACCGCTGGCGAATGGTTCGGTGCGTTTCAATATTCGCACTTGGTTGCCAATACAATTGGCAATTCAATTTACGTGCCATTCTAGTCTCGGCACAAAGTAGTTACCGGTGCCAATAACCGGATCGAGAAACCCGGAACAATGTGGATTCACTTCACAAGTCCGATAAGCATTGAAAGCCCAGACTCTACGAATAAAGAGGTCGTTTTATTTCTAATTTAAAATTTCGGTAAAAGAGGATTTGACAGGAGGCTTTATTGCTTTGAGTGCTTGACAAATGCGGAAAAGTAAATTAAGGGATAGCAGAGCTAATGGTAGTAGAGCTAATTACTATTAATTTAAAACATTTTACATCTTGAATATGAAAATGGAAAAAGACAATACATCCTTCTTTACCCTCTATCTATCTGATCGATCCTTTTCTATCTTTTTGTTTTGAATCTATACTCACTCCTGTCTGTGTGAATCCCAATCATTCTACACTTGTACATCCACCACTTATTCACATCCATCCTTAAATATCCTTAGTTTATTCACGTAAATCCTTTCCTCTTTTTTCTTCAATCTTTAACTACGTACATCTTTTTGAATCCCAGTCTTTCTATCCAAGTCTATCCCATGTTATCCACGCATATTCTTTTATATCCGTTTGCCAATTTATAATAATCTTTATATACTCAAACCCTATATTTTTATCCTAGTAAATCATTAAATCCCTCTGCAATATACACCTCCTTTATCCTCTGGATCCCAGGCTATTCACCAATTATGTACATCTATCCTGTAATATTAGCCGCTCATACACGTAAATCCTTTTCTATCCCTTATTCAATCTTTGATCACTCCTGCCCGTTTGAATTTCAGTTTTTCTATGTAAGTCTATCCAGTCAATCGCTCGCTTATCCACACCTAGCCCCACGCTCATATTTTTCAATCGCTATCTTCCTATTAACGTAAATCCTTTTATACCTCTTCTGCTATTTAAATCACCTTTATCCTTTTAAATAGCAGTCTTTTTATCCAAGTTGATTCTTACTTATGCACGTCTATCCTTTTCTATCCTTTCGATAATCAAGAATCTTCCTATTCACGTAAATATTGTTGTATCCCTTCTGTAATATAAATCACCCTTACACTTTTGAATCCCTTTCTTTCTATCCTATTCTATCGCTCCCTTATCTACGCCTAGTTCGACGTCTAACCACCACTTATCCTCATATGTCCTTCATTTTCCCCCGCTTATCGATGTAAATCCTTTTTATTTTATCTATAATCACCCTCTGAATCCCATTCTTTAGATTCAAGTTTCTTAATTCTTTTCCATATCTGTCCTTTTCTATTCGTCAGACAATTTAAATCTTCATTATATTTACAATCACTATCTTCGTATCCATGTTGATTCTTTTATATCCTCTCAGCAATATAAATCACCCTGCTACTTTTAAAACCCAGTCGTCCTATACAAGTCTATTCCTCCTCATCAACATGTGTCATTTTCTATTCGGTTGGCTATTTAAAACGTTCCTAACCTATTTCAATCCCAATTTTGTTATGCACGTAAATCCTTTTGTATCCCTTCTGCAATGTAAGTCACCCATATCCTTTTAATTCCCAGTATTTCAATTAAAGTCATCTCCCTATTCACATCTCCTTTTATATCCGCATTAAAATCTAAAATCCTGCTCATTTTTGTCAATCCATATCTTTCCATCCACTTACATCCTTTTTTATCTCTTTTTAAATCGTTAATCACTCCTATCCTTTTGAATCCCAGTCGTTCTATCTAAAACTTGAATAGAAAGACTGAGATTTAAAAGAATAAAGGTATTTTTAGATTGCAAAGAACATTAAAAACGATTGATATTGATGCACGGAGAATTGATTTAAATAAAATGTCTGGGATTCAAAAAGATAGATATGATTAAAGATATATGGAGAGAGAAAAAGATTGACCTAGATAGACAAAGGATAGACAATGATTCACGTGGACCGAAGGAGGATGGATTTGGATAAAAAGACTGACATTAAAAAAAATAGATTTAATTGTAGATGGATGAGGAGATGAAAAAAGATGTGAAGTGCTATGTCCACGGATCCTTTTTATTTTTCTCGATTTCTTTCCACCATTTTCTATCTTTTTACTTTCAGCAAGTGTGATAGTATTTCACTTTAAGCAGCTAATTCTGGTACTTAAGCCGGTATAAAAACAACTGCGGTATTATCATCCACCATTGAATTCATTATTGGACAAGATAAAGCATTTTTGGAAATTATTCAGTTGCAATCAAATGTGATTTTGAGACGCACCGAACATGATGTTGGAACCTAGGTTAGAGATCATATAAAATGGAATACATGCATTTATAAATATCATTTAGGATTGTATGTATAGACGTAAATGATGTATAAATTATTCAGGACTGATATATGTATATACTTTTTGGCGGAAAGTCGAAATATTATCAAGCTGATATAATGTTAAGCAGTCACGTGTGTATGTGCTGAATATAATGAAATCAATAGGTACCAGGTACATAAACTGCGTTACACAGTTTATTATATATACATACGGGGTGATTTACCGGGGATTCGCGCGCGCGTGCGTGTCGTGCGCGTGCTCACTCGCGCGCGCGTATTGTGTCTTCAATTGGATGTGTGTGAGTGAAATATGCGCGCATGTGTGACAAACTAGGTGTAGGCGAAGGCAGCAGATATTACTCAGTCCCTAAGGAACTGCACAGGGGAAATCATATTGGTCCTTGGAGGATCGCACTCGTATCAACTGCGTGACTATCGATCTCTCACTTGGTCAATTTGAGCCAATAAAAGTAACATTTTCTCAAAAGGGCAAACAATTTGAACTTCGCGGTCTATGATCCTCAGGAAAAAAATTATTCATTAGGGTTCAATTATCTCGCTTATTTTTAGTTACCGAGTGGTTAAGTCTCAAAAATTATATTGTTTGCCTCAGTGTCTTTGATATTATAAACAGAAATTTCTCTAAAAAAAGAAGCTGCAGTATGAGGAAAAAGCTTTATTGGCAACTATATTTAAAAAGCGAAAATACATTTTACCAAGCCTTCGATTTCCAAGTTGGAGAAAATTATAGTCAATTGAGTGGAATATCCAAAAATATTCTTTTTATTGCAAGAATGGTAATCGAAGGCTTAATCAAATTTTGGAATGCTAATCTAGAATCCAAAGTTTATGATACTATTCTGATTAGAATTGAATTGACTTTATTTAATTGAAAATTCGTCAAGAATTAGTAAGAGATTGGTTAGACTTACCCTCACTTTATAATTTTGACAGACTTACACTGTGTGGAACTTTTTCTTGAATAGTTTTTTTTCCTGAGACGAAACAAGGCTGCACCAATTTTAAGGTTTTTGAAAATGCTATTCTTAAGAATAGCGGTTCTTGTTAGTTCCGAGAGGGTAAAACTGAATTGGCACAACCTTGTTTTGAAAAAATGTTACAAAATTGAAATTTTTGATGACGATGAAGAAACGCAGAAGTAGGGAAACTTGGCCAAGTGCCGATCCTCCAAGAAAGAGTAGCTCAGCGAGGTGGCAGGCACTGTCATCACTACTGTAAATCATGGGAAACCATAATACGTGATACGAGAACATAATATATCGAAATACACGGATATCTTCAAGACAGACGCCAACCTATAAATGAAGGATAAACTAAAGAATGGATCCGATGTGTTTTCTTGTAAACGCGACACTAACTGTGAGCTGAACGTCACGCTGTTATCATTATCCTCTTCAAGCCTTTGTCCCGTCTGAGAAATTTTTCTCGATTTCTCCAGATCATAATGACTCAGTTCTTTCATTATTTTCGAAAAAAAATCTCTATTCACGTCGCAATTAAGGTAAACATCGAAGACTCTTGAAACGGCTAGGCTCGAGATAGAGATCTGTAGTTATTTTCGTCTCATATTTCAAAGCACGAAACTTTTTGCGCTTGTTACATCATCAATACAACGGGCAGCGGGATGACGGGCATCGGGTTTAATTCGTTAAGTGGATTTTTGATACGGTTGGATTGGAGAAAGACAGACACAAGGTTTGGTTGGGTCATTAAAGGGTAATTGGTAGATTGTTAAGACGGTAGTACAGACGCAGACAAGGGACGATGGGAAGAAGGGCTTCGGGTTCTTTTCTTTTCTCTTCACGTAATTAAGAGTATGACATTCGTTTGCCGATTGTTAATTTCTTTTCTCTCTTTGCAAATCAATTTACCGGTCGCGTCATACGTTATGAGTAATATATACATATATATATGTATATATATATTTGCACATCACCGTGTACACATTTTTGGTAATAAGGAAAAAAAGAGACAAAAATTTTTAAGTGTTTTGATGATTTAGTCGTGTGTATTAGTTTGCCCATCAAAGTACAAAAATAAATATTATTATTACCATAAAGAGTCTCCCTAAGCTACTGCGCTTGCGCTAGAGAAGCATATGAGACTATGTTGCATAATGTTCCTCTTATGCTTATCTAGCGCATGCGCAGTAGTACAGGCCGTCAAAAGTGGGAATACGGGATATGTTTTAGACATGGGCCCAATTGGACCATTTTGAAGATTATACAGGGATGGGCAAACTAGTGTGTATGGATGCTAAGGACGTTCACTATAGTAGATAGTTCGACAAGGTACGCAAAGTGCAAGCCTGGCAATAACATAAACAACACAAGACCAGGTAATAAAATACGGTAGCATATGTACTAATACAGGGCTGACGTACTAGAGGACAAGAAGTAGACAAGACATAACAAAAACAACAATCTGACGACATACCACAGATAACATAGAGTAGACAGGTTTGTACGGTTTTCAGTACGTAATGTATGGTACGTGGTGGTCGAGGACAGTACCGGCTCCGTCTCTACGTCGAGGCGTACATCCGACGACAATGGGGGGAGAAACTTCTCGAAAGAAAACTTTGTCACGAAGTATGAACGATCGGACGCGCGTGACAGGTGGGAAAACTAATAGTTACGGTACTGCTGCGGGCACGAGTAGAGAACAACCGAGGCGACTACGTGACGCGAGTGAATGCATTGAACACGTAGAAAATGTCAAATAGAAGTTATTCCTGTGACCGCTTAGCATGACGGAAACTCCAGGATTCAGATGCACTTTCACAATACAGTGCGCATTGGGCACTATATTGTGTTTTTTTTAGTTTTGCAGATGAATAACCAAAGCTAAACGTAACTAGACATGTGAAACTGAATTTATTTATTATAGAGAAAAAAGTTAAGTACCATTACACGGAAAGTTTATTTTTGGTTTTTCTTATGAATAAATCAGATACTGAAAGCTGGGTACGTGAAACTGAATTTATTTATTACTCGTCTTTAAAAAAAAAATAAAGAAATTCGCCAAGTAACTTTGGAGATTGTGCCAAGTTTCTGTGCAATTCTGCATTTCCATACCATTTACTAGTCAAATCACGACCCATCCGAATATTCGGCACGACCCAATTTTCGATATTTGAAAGTTACCCAGCTGGTTAATTTTAAGTTTGGTCAACTTTTCGCTTTACTCAGGACTCTTCTCGCACCCGCAGACAATTGTTACATTTCAAATTGCATATAGCAGCTTTATTTATAAACCGCAGCGCACCCTTTTTGTTCTAAATTCTTTTTATTTTTAAAAAAGACTCATTCGAAAATATCGGAATGATCCAATTACGAAATAAGAAAGGGAACGCTGCGAAAGGAAAACATTGTCAAAACAAATACGGGGTACGATTCGACGCAAGTGGAGCGCATAACACTGGGAAAGGTATGAGAAGCAATAAACTGTGTAACAAGAATAATAACAAAGGAGTGTACGAGAAAGAAGCGGAGACGATGTAAACATGGCAACGCAAAGAAAAAAACTTGAGGCTGAACTGATAAAAAATGTGTTAGTCATGAACGTACGTAAATACGCACGTATCGCAGGAACATAAGGAAGAAAAAAGGCGAAACAGGCTAATAAGTTGAGAAGCTCATATGAAAAAAAAATACATGTAAAATGATATAATGGAACGAGCGACGAGCATAGATGGTTGGACATGAACGATTTAGCGAGAGCTGAGCTGCAACTTACCGCGGTGTAAAGGAACTCCAGAACGCACTACGTGTGGGAAAAACCAACGAGAAGAAAAGGGCGTTACCACACGGTCACAGAACCCACGTTTTGCGGTCAATACGCAACATCGCAAGTTCACCCATCTCGCGATTGCACCCCTAAGAAATTATTGAAAATCGCGGAGAATGTAAAGATCGACGGCAGGAACCCGTAACCACTAGGGTTTTCCCTCATTCATTTTCCTCTTCTTTTTTTTTTAAAGAGAAAAATGAAACTTAAACGGCCTTTTGCAAATGGGGAATACTTTCTACGGGGTGATTTGCATTTAGAGCGCGGGTGAGGAGTCTTTTCCTTTTACGGGATTCT
Organism: Amphibolips quercusostensackenii; assembly: GCA_032357855.1. NCBI lineage: Eukaryota > Metazoa > Arthropoda > Insecta > Hymenoptera > Cynipidae > Amphibolips > Amphibolips quercusostensackenii. Next base: position 2,135,274 of record JAUELO010000235.1, on the reverse strand, counting down.
TTATCGCTTAGTATGAACGATAGAACTTCAACGGACGGGAAACGTATCTGACATCGGAAACGATTTAATGAACGTTCTTTGCAATGCTGCGTACTGCCATTACAGAAACAATAGACGTAGACACACACTAATCAAGCGCACCCATCGGACACGCGACTGTCCCAGCCACGCACATGAACTCAGCCACTCACAGACTCATTCAACATAGAGTGGTAAACATATGACGGACACAAGTTGGAAACTACGTAACATACAT
>JAUELO010000235.1:2114227-2128157 GCA_032357855.1 Amphibolips quercusostensackenii | reverse complement strand
TATATAATATATCTTTCAATATAATAGCATCATTTTTCCTTCAGTCAACAGACAAACGCTCGTACAATTTTTCTCTAATATTTTATCAACTCTCTATTCCGATAATCCGTTGGACTTATGGCTAAGTAGAATTTCTTCCAGAGTAGTAACTTCTCGTCTCTGACGGAGAGGATCATGAAAATAGTTTATCATTCAAACTGTGGTCAAACTTTCTCCGATCCTACGGAGCAGATCTAGAGAAAACGTTTGATTTAAAAGAGTTCTAAATTATGTCCGATTCTTCGAGGAGAATCTCTCAGTAGGATTTATTTAAAACGACTGTTAATTAATCTCCGATCCTACGGGGAGGATCGCGAGTTTGGGGGATTTCAGTGAAACGAATATAATCCTTTCTCTGATCCTACTCACCTGGTAGCCATCGATGCAATCGCACTTTCCAAGGTAACAGGAACCTCGACCGGAGCAATCGTTTAGACAAGTTGTCGACACTCCCTCAGCTTCTGTGACTATCAGGGTGACCTTGTAAGGCTGCAACTCATCATTATAAACCGAGAGGAACCATCTTCCAGTGTCCAGGTATTGCAAAAGGCTGACATTGACTAACATCGACTCCAAGTTGCTTCTCTTGACCAGGACGTGATCGAATTCAGAGGCTTTTTTCTTATTATCAAAATGTATTCTTCCGACTGATGTCGGTTGCTTGGTGTAGCCGAGGGCTTGGGTGGCTGCCCTCCTGAGTCGATGGTCGACTCGGCCTCCTTTGACAAATTCGACAAAGTCATACTGCGTAACACTGGGAGCAACGTTGCGTCGTCCGTAAACGGCAAAGTTCGCGCCCCAGGGCAATGTCAAGTTGAGTCGTATAAAGGCCGGCTGCTTGTTCAGGAACTCAGTGTTCCAAAAGTGGTAGGGCGGTATCATGGTGGAATGGGCGACGTTGTACGCTTGCAATTCGAGAACTGCCGGCCATTGTTGAGCCGATTGCTGGATCTGCGGATCGCTTTGTTGCTGTTCGCCAGCATTCTCCGCCGCACTTGAGTGCTCGGCCGTACTCGTTGGTAGACTCTCTGCAATGAAAGGATTTTCTTGTTAACAATAAATTAATGCATGCATATGCACCAGAAATGCAATTCGAAAATACATTTACTACTTTCGCGAAAAAAATTGCATTAGCATAGATGACCTCTTAGGAGACGTTTTTATAAAAATTATTAGGAGACTCAGGAGACTAAAGAGACGTTTTTATAGAAAGACTTAGGATTCTTGGGAGAATTAGAAGACTTGGGAGACAAAGAAGACTTTGAAGACGTTTTCATATAAGGAGGCAGACGTTTCTATAGAAAGACTTAGTAGACTTAGGAGTTATTTTTATAGAAAAACTTTGGATATGTTTTCATCGAATGACTACCAGTGAAATGTTATTATAGAAAGAATTGGGAGACTAACTGGACTTAGGGGACTAAGAAGGATGAGGAGACGTAATTATAAAAGTACATGTATTTATAGAAATAGTTAGCAGACTCAGGAGAATACGGAGACGTTTTTATAAACAGACTTACGAGTCTTAGGAGAATAAGAAGACTTAGGAGACGTTTTATATGAATCTTAGGAGACTAAGGAGACTTAGGAGATATTTTTCTAGAATATTCCGACGTTAGCAAATGACAAGGTTCTATCTCGGTAGCAACATCTGGAAACTTGCAACCTCCCTTATAAACTGTAGGGCTCATCAGCGTCTTTTGAGTTAATTGATAAAACTTCGTCATTTTAGCCCTTCTGAAAGAAATGATTTCTCTTCAATTTACCTTCAGTTGGAATTTGTGTAGATATCGAATCATGAATGTGTGCGTTTTCGTGCGTGACAGCCTTGATATCTTGAACTAAAATACAGTTGGTGCTGTCCATTGGCCGCATTGAACTCACGGCTGAAAAAATTAAATAAATCGCAAAAAATTAATAACATATAATTGGAAAACAATTACAAAGTTTTACGCAGATGAGTGAGTTAAAGAGGTGCATACTGGAGATATTTTAAAAGGCACAAGAAGCGACGTACAAATCACTAATTGCACTCTTGTCGATGACTCCTATTCAGGGAGGAGATTTTTTTCTTATGTTCATTGCAGCGTAGGAGAAAGTTAAGGAGGAAGTGAATTAGGAAGAGAAATGGAGCGAGATAAGCGAACCAAATTGCCCGATGGAGCTAGAAATCATCGTGTAACGATGAATCCTAACGAGAATCGTTGAAAATTGTAATCCCTCTTCTGCCTTTTTGACCCCGAAATCTCATGATCGTAAAATCTGCAGAATCTCTTAGTAGACGATATTTGGAAACTGTACGAGAAGGAAAATAGGTTAATGGCTATTGCGGACGTTTCTGCCTATTAAGGACCAAATTCGGCACTTGAATCTTCAGTCCTGAATAAGTTAGGAGCTTGGAAAATGGGACAAGAATAAGCATAGTTGCAATTAAGGACTCTTCGCCAGGTTCAGCTTTAATGGTTTTTTAAACGATCTAACAATATAAGATCTGGAACTTCATCTAACCTAAGTGCCATGTAATTCGAAATAGTTCCTCAAATTTGGAATTCTTCTTTAAACTCTAAGGATCGAATATTTTTTTATTTGTTCACTTTGACCGGTAGTCTATATTTGCACATAATTTACTAATTCCCTGACTTTGGCACTTGATTCTTGAATTCGCAGTGGCAAGATTTTACACCCTTTATTTAACTTTCATTATTTCGAGAATTTGGAGAAATTCGAGACTAACCCTCGAATCTCTTGGGTGCCTTGTGTTAACGGAAGCGTAATTTTATGGTGATTCAACAACCTCGGAGGTAATCCGACTTTGCATCCTCACGCAGGACAGAATTGACCATTACGCTGTTGAGGGTAGGGGTCGATTCTATACGCAACTTCGAACGTTATATATTTAAACTATCCCTGAAATTGAGTTGCAGTGAACTGTGAATGACCTTATTTCATGATCGTGGAACCCTCTTCCCAATAGGGGGGGGGGTGCGCATCAACCGGCGCAACCTGTACCAGGTCATACAAAATCCAATATTTGGATGGAACGGTCAAGTTTCTGCTGAAATTGTACAAACTCGATACTAGAATGACACTGATATCACCGAGCATCAATTACAATTAAAAACTGCAATTTGAACCTAAATCGATTCTAAAATTGACCTATTCAGTCCCCTTGAATTGACGCTTCGCATATACAGTTCCTCAATCGAGTTCAAAGTCTTCATGAAAATTCTGTGAACACTTGCGTGATCTAACTTTTGTAGAAGTAGGGCTAAACTATTCTTGAATTCCTTTCGAATTGTCAGAAAATGTGGAAGTCAAAACTTGGCTAGAGAAAACCCATTTTTAGAGTCTTCGAATTCTAGTCTTGAGTCTGAAACTCGAGTATAGAAACTTTCCCAAGTGTCATGGAGTGGAAAGAGAAAAAAAGGAAAAAGGAATAAAAGTAACTTGACTTACCAGCGAAGTATGCGAGCATAGCCACGAGAGCGACGGTGAGGAGAATCAAGCCAATGGAGAAACATTTCCAGGAGCATCTGTGTTGACATCTCTTGTCAATATGAAATCGAGACGGGGAATATGGGGAATAATGAGGTACCGCCGCTGCACGAAGTGGAAATCCAGGCATCACCAAAGGCTGACCTTGAGCTCCAGTAGTACCATTACCTCCATTTCCGACCCCTCCCATCCCTCCTCCGAGAGAACCGAGTGTAGCTTGCTGTTGAGGTGGTGGCAATCTGTGACAAAAAAGAATATTTCGATCAATTTATATTCATAATTTGATGTAAAATATTAACTGGGGCGTTAATAAGGCGCTAGAGAGGCGCTAGTCAGAATTTGTTCGGGTGATATTCAGGTGGTAGTAGGGCGCTGGAATAGTACTAGTAAGGAACTAGCTGTGAATTATTATGGCGCTAGGCAGGTGTTTCAGGGTGGCCAAAAATCTTAATTTTTAAAATTCACTGACTTCCCTGATTTTTTATTTTCCCTGACTATTAATATTATAAGGCCAGAATTTTAATCTTGTAACATTCATAACATAGAATCTTTTATAACGAGAATAAAACGATTTCAGAATACGAGTTTTTTTATTTCTAATTTATTTTTTATTTTCATAAAAAAATGAATTTCTAATCGAAAAGGTCGAATTAAAAAAAAAATGAATTTTTGACTAAAAACATGCCTTTTTAACAAAATAGTTAAATTTACAACAAAATAATTAAATTTTCAACAAAATAGTTGAATTTTTAACCAAATTTTTGAATTTTCAACGAAATGGTCGAATTTTCAATAAAAAAAGATTGAATTAAAACATAAAATATTAAATTTAAACCAAAACAGCTGCATTTTTCAACCAAATGATTGAATTTTTTTAATGCAGTTGAATTTTCAAGAAATAAGATGAATTTGCAATCCAAATATACGAATTTTCAACCAAATAGTCTATTTTTCGAACAAAGAATATCAAACTTCAACCAAAAACAGTTGCATTTACAACAGTTGAATTTTCAAGCAAAAAAAGTCCGCAAAGCTGAATTTTCAACAAAAGTATAAGCTCTTAACAAAAAATATAATGGATGACATTTCACCAACAAAAAACTCCGAATTTTCAACAAAATAATTCAGATTTTCAACATAATGGTTAAATTTTCAACAAAATAGTTCAATTTTTAACCTGCAAAGATGAATTCTTAACAAAAAATGTAATAATTGATATTTCCATTAGAAAATATAAAATTTTTACCAAAAGAGATGAATTTTAAAATCAAAGACGAATTTTTTACCAAAAAGAGAAATTTTTAACAAAAAACATGAATTTTGAAATAAATGTTTTTTAACTAAAAAGGTCAATTTTTAACCAAAAATAGTAAAGTTAAATGTATGGAGTAAAAAATCAATTAAAAAAAAAGAAAACGAATTTTCAACGAAATGGTCTAATTTCCAGCAAAGAGATTTACCCAACTGAAAAGAGACTTTAAATTTTAAGAGATTTTTATCCAACCAAAAAAATGAATTTTTAATCCAATAGATGATTTTCCAAACAGAAATTTAATTTTCAATCCGAAAAGCTGAATTTTCGTTTTGATATTTCAACAAAAAAGATTACATTTTTACCAAAATAGATGAACTTTAAAACCAAAAAGACGAATTTCAACTTTAATTCAAGTAGTTCAATTTTCTATTCATCAAGATGAACTTTTAACGAAATAGTTAAACTTTAACCAATGAGATGAATTTTCATCTAAACTGATAGATCTTTAACAAAAAATCATTTGTTAACAAAGTGGTTTAACCATTAACAAAGTAGTTCAATTGTGAACCAAAAAGTATAAATTTTCTACTAATATGTATAGATGATTTTTTAATCCAAAAAGACGAATTTTCTAAAAAATACTTGAATTTTCAACCAAGAAAGTTTCATTTGAATTCTCAACACAAGAAGACGAATTTGCAACAAAAAAGTTGAATTTTCAATAAAAAGGGATGGATGTTTCACAAAATTATTAAATTTTCAACCAAATAATAAAATTTTTAACTAAAAATATAATACTTAGAAGGAAACAACTATAAAAAAAACAGAAATACAACATTAATATTCAAAGACCAGAATCTTAATCTTGTAATATTTTTACATACAATCTTTTATAAAAGGAATATAATAATTTCAAGTAGAAAATAATTATTTGAAATGTATTATCCTTGACTGTTGCTTAAAAAGCCTCTTGAAGAAAATACCTGACTTTCTTAAGATTTTTTTTAAATCCCTGACTTTCTTCTGATTTCCAGGCTTTTTATGATCTACGTCTACCCTGCGATAGTGAAGAAATTGTCGGGAACTATTCTGAAACTAGCAAGGCGCTGGGGCGCCAGGCAGGAACTGTTCGGGCGCAGGTCATGCGATAGTTTGGAATTGGTCACGCGCTATTGAAGCGCTAGCAATGAAATATCCGGGCACAAGTCAGGTGACAGTAAGTAACTGGTCAGTTGCTAGTAAGGCACTAAAGGGGCACTATTCAAGATTGCTCGTCATTTAACTATATTTTACATTTAGTTTTAATAATATCCGATCCACTAAGATTGTTCTTATGCAAACAATTGTTCACAGGCACTTAAGGGGTCGTAAATTCCACCCTTGGTATCGAGAGTCTCATAATTGTTGATTGCAGCTCTGGATAGTCGAGTATCGTCTGAGTGGAAGATTGGTGGGACTGGATTACTCAATGAGATTACAGATGAGTATATTCACACATGGCACTTGAATATATCATGATTAATGAGATAAAGATATTATTTAAATAAAGTTATCTAACTAAAATCTGTTTTTTTTTTTATTACTGACATGTACATCCTTTTTGGACATATAAACATAGAGAATCCGACTTTACTGAGTGCACATAAATTTGCCCTTCCACAGGAGATCGACAGACACAAACCCTTTATAATACCCCAATTACTCCAATTCTCAGTAAGCTCAGTTCAGGTAATGCGAAAATTTGGTCAGAAAAGTGGAAAACTGCAGAAAACACTAAATCCTGAGCACAGCTCGTTACCGACAGACGTCTTAGAATGTAGACATTCCACAGCATCGAGTGCCCACATCCATCATCTGCGTGAAAACTCCCGTTCGAAAGTATTTAAACGCAATGAAAATATGACTAAGGGAGAAATCCCGAAAACGGTCACCCTCTAGAGCGCTTACCGCCGTCGGTTTAAATAAAAGCAGTTTTGAAGTGATTTACAAAAATTAAATTTTCAGTCTTGGTGGTTCTTTTAATTTTCTCTATAGGTTTCGAATTCTTATATTTGGATTTTACAGATTCGCGTGTCTGAAATCACAGCTCATTGTTCATTTGTTTCCACGCACGAGTGGCTTCACTGAGCGAAATAAGAATCTAAATCTGACGCACGTATTCATCATCGAAATCCTGTTTCCTACTTCAGGATACAAATTTTATCTGCGCGGACGGGTAATATTTTTTACTCCAGTTCTTTATTGCGAGGATTCACAGCTGAATAATGCAATACGCAGCGGCCAGAAGGCGAGTTTCGCTGATTGCAGCGATTCGCGCTGTAGTAATGGAGGAATCTTTTTTTTTAGCTACGTGCGACTCTTTTTAGGTCCATTTTCCCGCGATCTTTCCACCTACAAAAGTCGTATTAGGAGACAATTTCTCTGAGCGGAATTATCTTTTTTTTTATAAGGTGTGAGTTGAGTTTAAAAAAATAGTGCAACAGTCACGTGCCAGGTTCGTGTAGAATGAAAAAAAAAACATCAAATATTTGAGCACGTGTTTCTTTAAGTACCAGCTTTTTCATTTTATTTCTTTCCTCGCGCCCTTTGTTAACTTGCCTACTACTCAGAATGTAAATGGATGACGTACAAATGACACAAGGAGGCAATCGCTCTCTTCGCGTTCTCATAGAAATTCAATTTCAATCTAACACCGAGACGGGAAACCTGGGGGAAAAATGGACTCAAGCCCTCCAAGTCTGAAGAAACGAAGGGACTGTCACCCCTTGGATTTCCCCATGATAAAGGTTAATAGGCAAATATATGAAGAATGAAGAAAGAAAATTTAAGTAGGGGTGCAAAAAAATCCCAATTTCGAAATTTCCTGAAATTCTCTAACTTTTCACTGACAAATTTTTTATTTTCTTTGACCGTTGTAAATTTTTATGTGAGATATACAAACAATCTTACATCTAGGGTCCTAGGAGATCAATAATGATATGCAAAAAATGGTTTGTTTCTAAATTTACTTTAAAGACTTTTAGTGACAACAAGTCACAGAATTTTATAGGGAATCATCCAAAAAGATGAATTTTCAACCGAGAAGATTAATTTTCTACCAAGAAAGACGAATTTTCAACAAAATATATAAAGTTTTAACTAAAAACGACAAATTTTAAGTTAAAAAAGACAAATTTTAAGTTAAAAAAATTATTTTTAATTAAAAAACCGAATTTTCAACCAAATATTTAAACTTCAGATCCAAGAGATGAATTTTTAACCAAATTTTTAAACAAATACTTGAATTTTCGACCAAAAAGGAGAATTTTCAACCAAGAAGATTAATTTTCTATCAAGAAGACGAATTTTTAACAAAGTAATTATATGGATTTTTAACTAACAAAAGGGGTGGGGCCTAACAAAACCAGAGATGGAATAATTCATTTTTCCGTTTGAAAAAATGACCATAAGAAACGAATTTTCGACAAAATAGTTTAGTTTTCAACCAACAAAATAAATTTTTCACCGAGAAGATTAGTATTCTACCACCAAAGACGAATTTTCACGAAATACATGAATTTTCAACCCAATAGTTGAAGGCTTAACCAAATATGGAATAGTTAATTTCAGTTAAAAGTTAATTTTCAACAAAAAAATAATAATTTGCTACAAAATAGTTAAATTTTCAATAAAAACAGGTTTCCAAATTGAAATACAATGAGTTTTATCAACCAAAAAACTAAGTTGAATTTTCAAGCAAACAAGATGAATTATGAACGAAAAAATCAATAGTAATATTTTAATAAAACAAGATTTTTTTAATTTTTAACCATAAATAGTTTAATTAAACTAAAAAAAGACGAATTGGTAACAAAATAAGTTGAATCCTTAACAAAAATAATGACTTTAACAAAATTGTTGAATTTTCAGCAAAAAATAATAATTTTAACCACAGGATGAATTCTCAACAAAAAAACCATAAAATAAAAAATATATGTAAAAAATTATACGTCTGTAAGACTTATCTACTTGTTTTTAACACATTTAAAAAAAACGCCTCACGGAATTTATGGATGACCTCTAAACTTAAATTTTAGTTTATCAAAAAACTTTGGCTTTCCCTGACATTCCCTGACTTTCCGATTTCTTTAACCGATTTCTTTAAATTATTTGTTGACGTTAATTTTTCTTTTTTGACAGGATTTTTTTTAGTTCCTTAAATTCGTAATGAAAGGTTGGCAAAGACCCGGAAAACCAGGAATTAGAATATTTTTGCACATATACTCCAAGAGCGAGGAAGAGTGTTTGCTTTAGAGAAGAGGAAGTCAACTTTGCCGGGAACACGTACTGTTTGCTTTGCAAGTGGACTTTTCCCAAGGTATGAATATTAATAACCACTAATTAATGAAAAGAAGTTAGAACCCCGTTTTAATTCGAAAAATTAGATTTAACCCCACCCTCTTAGGTTTTGCTGAATGTTGATTCTGGGTTGTATACGCCCTCTACTCACGTTAAAAATTATTTCCGGCCTTCTAGTGCTGTTACGGTAAGGAGAATGTAACTTCCTGTTGGCCTAATATGAAATCGATACGGGAATAACCATTTGTGCCTGAGTGTACGCAACCCTATTATCAAAGCATCAGTGTCGAACAGCTTTACGACGATGAAAATATATGAGAAACGAGCAAGAAAAACACTTACGCCATTCACTTTCAGCTTTTCTTCACAGTCATTTTTTTCTGTCTTATTTTTTTTCTCATTCTTTTTACCAAAGAAACGATATCGATTTCATTTATAATGCAACACGAGGAGGGCCTTGGCAGAAACGTATATTGGCAAGTCTTTTGATGACGTCGCACGTAATCGAATATTGAATTTTTTTACCCTGCGACGCGAGGGCGAATGTATCACGACAGTTTTTTGAAAAAAAAATTATAGGGTTGCTACAAAATCCCAATTTCGAAATTTCCTGACTTTTCCCTGACCAATATTTCACTTTACCTGACAGTGCTCAGTTTTAAACAAATATTTGTAAATTCATTTTAAAAGCTGCTAGTGACAGCAGACTCAGAATTTTATAATAGGTCATCCACAAATTACGTAAGAAAGACGGATGTAAAAATACATGATTTATCAATCACATAGTTGAGTTTTTAATTCAAAAAAATACATTTTTAAACAAAATTGAAAGAATTAGATTTTTAGTTAAAACAATTTTTAATCAAGAAAAAAGGAACTTTCAGCAAAATAGTTTCATTTTTACCATCAAAGGAATGAATCTCCGATTAAAGAAATGAATTCTCCACGAAAAGTGTAATAGACGATATTTCCACCAACAAATATTTTCATTTTCAATAGAAAACAGTTGAAGTAAACTTAAACATACGAATTTTCAACAAATTAGTTTACAAAAAGTTAAATTGTCGCTCAAAAAATTATTTTAAAAAAATTTTAACAAAATAGTTAAGTTGAATTTTAAACCCAAAAAACGAATCTTCTACTAAAAAAGACAAATTTTCAATAAAATACACGAATTTTCAACTAAAAAAGATACATTTTCAACTCAAATGTCCAACTGCAAAAATATGAATTTTTAACAAATAAGTTAAATTTTCAACCCAAAAATATGAATTTCATACCAAAAGAATTTAATTCTCTATAAGACGATTTTTCAATCAAATAAATTAATACAATAAATTTTCAATAAAAAAAGAATTATCAATAAAATAGTAAAATTTGTAACCAAAAATAGAATAGTTAAATTTCCAGAATAATGAATCTTTAACCAAACAAAAAATAAATTTTTAATAAAATACATGAAAATTCAACTGAAAATAGAAAAACGAATTTTTAACAGAATAGTTAAGTTTTCAACCAAAAAGTAATGCATTTTCAACCAAAAAGAGACTAACGAGATTACTTTTCTAGCAAGAAGACGATTTATCAACAAAATATTTGACTCCTCTATTCGTCAACCAAAACAGATTAATATTCAACCAAACAGTTGGGATTTTTAACCAAAAAAGATGCAATTTCCACTAAAATAGATGAATTTTCAACCTGAAAAGACGAATTTTCCACAAAACCGTGGAATTTTCAACCAAGAAGAATTTTGAAAGTTTCATTATGTAATTTTTTTCATTTTGAATGTTTTTATTTTAAAATTGTCCAATTTTAAAGGTTCTCAGCTTTATTTAAATGTCTGAATATTGAAATGTTTTATTTAATTTACGTTCACAGATAAAATCAATATTAAAAATCTGTTAAAATCTTTTTTTTTTAAATATTTGCATCAACCACTTTAATGCTTTATGATTTCTCGTAACCGAAAAACTGAGATAACATACATATCAAATCACTTTCAATAGAGAAAAAAATACAGGTAAATGCCCAGTCATTTTCGGGTTTCCCAGCCGAGAAGACACCCTGCTCATTCTTCTGAGAATTATTATTATTATTTTTTTATTTGAATTTCACTTCTCTCTTATTGGATTGAAGAATTCGGAATCCTTTGAAACTTGAGATTTTTAAGAAAGTATAATATTTCCTTGCTTCAATTTAAAGTACTCTTCTGTAATTTGAAATTAGAGAACGATCGCGAATTTCGTTTCCTGCTCTCGCTTTTCATCGGAAGCGACTTGAGCGTAGCTTCGGGCATTTTTAAAATTGTGAAGTCAGCAGACTGAAGTCTCGTTAAGGCAAACCATAACTTTTTCCTCAATCTCCATTAACTTATCGACGAAGCATTAAAGCGGATGGCTTTTTTCATTCGCCCTTGTTTTTTTTCAATGGCAAATTTGTTTAAAAGAAAAATTAAAGAAGTTTTTGAATTCTTTTAAAATCCTCTCCGTAAAAAATATAGCGACAATTAAAATATTTTACGCATTAGCAGTCATTAAGGCATTCACTTTTCCGTATTTGGATTCGAACCCCCAACAGAGTGACAAACAACAAGCCTAGAACTTCATCATCCGAGCCACGGTGAGACATTTAAATTCCAGTCTCCCTGTAGCAATACCATATGTACGCTACTGTGCGCGGGAAAATTTGTATCGCCAATTAATAATGTACAAATATAAAACAAGCTTAACATGATTTCAAGTTTGAATGTTACAGTTTAATACATAAAAAAATAATTTGCGAGGTAATGAGTTTTAACTGTTTACTTTGGACCTTTGGAGCATTATCAAATTTAAAATAATTCAATTTTGAATGTTGAGTCCTTGTTCTTGCATGGATTTATTATTTATGGAAAATTCGTTTTCTCACAAATTAATTTAGGAAGGGGGTTAGGAAATCTACTTGAAATAAAAATTCAGTTATTAATGCTTTCTCTAAAATTTTGAATTATTTATATTTTTACAAAAAATTATCAATTATTAATTTTAAGAGCTATAAATTCGATATTGAACATTTATACAGCAATTCAAATTAAAATTTTTGAATGTTAATCACTCTAAATTTGAAGACGGTTGAAAATCAAACTTCGAACAAAAATGGAAGTTAAATTTTCAGTTCAAAAAATTAATTCCCGACAAAAAGAAAAATAATTTCAACAAAATAGTTCAATTTTCAAGTAGAAAAAATTTTTTTTTCGACAAAATGGTAGATTTTTTAACCAAAGGCATAAAAACTTAACATAAAAGATGACATTTTTTTCAAAAAAGATAAATTTTAAAACCAAAAAGAGAAATTTTAAACAAGATAAATTTTTTACAAAAAGGACGAATTTTTAACAAAAGACACAAATTTATCAACAAATGGTTTAATTTTCAACTAAGAAAGACAATTTTTCAACAAAAAATGGAAAAGTTAAATTTTCAGTAAAAAAAATTAATTTTCAACAAAAAGAAAAAAATTTTCAACAAAAAGAAAAGAATTGTTAACAATACAATTTAACCAAAGAAATGAATTTTCAACTATATTGATTAATCTACTACTGGTATAGTCAAGTTTGCAGTTTAAAAAATTGATTTTCAACCAAAAAAAAACTAATTTCCAACCAAAGAGATGAATTTTCAACGAATAATTTAATAGTATCTATTTCAACCAAAAGAGATTAATTTCCAACCAAACATTTGCATTGAATTTTGAAACCAAAACATTAAATTAAAAAAAAAAAAATTGAAAGTTAAACCAAAAAATATTTTGGTTGCATTTTTAAGATCAAAATATGAATTTTTAATAAAAAGGTAATTTTCTACCTAAATATTTTCATTTTACACCCAAACAGACGAATTTTTAACAAAATAGTTGAATTTTTAACCTATAGGCATAGGGTGAACTTTTAACAAAATTGTTGAATTTTAAACCAAATAATGCAATTTCCAACTGAAAAAAGTATAATTTAGTCATTGTTTTCCCTGACATTGGCTATTTTAAGATCAGACTTTTATTTTTGCAACATTTTTAACATAAAATCAATTTAAAAATGTATTATCCGTGACAGTTATTCAAAGTGTCTCTTATAGAAATTCCTCGACTTTTGCTAAATTTCCTTTCAAAATCCTTGACTTTTCCCTGACCCTGACTAAATAAAAATACCTCTCATTTTACTACATTTTCCCTGAGAAAAATCTATTTCGAAAAATTCTCTTTAAATTCTCTTTATTCGAGTCAGCCCCCCCGCCCCCCGTTGCTTCCCACCCTACTTTTTTCACCACCCCCATTACGTGACACGACTGTTGTCAGGTACGTACGTTATGTCGATATTAAGGTGGAACCTACAACCTATACGTAGTCGACTCTCGGAAAACGAGCATCGACTTCGCGAAAAACGGGGAAAACTGGGGAAAGGAGTTCCCGATAGCGGAAAATTCGTATATAAGAGTCCGGTCACGTTTACGACTGTCGTTGATGCTGCTTCGAACGTATCCAGGGTGAAGAAAAGATGGAACTGGGTCCGCACAGGCGCGGTGTAACGTTATTACAAAAGAAAAAGATATATCTCTCGAAATGAGGCTGCGGGGGAGGATAGGGTAGATAAAAGAAGGGTGGTCGCCCCTCCGATAGGATGGAACTCCTGGGACGGAAAAGGCTCGCGAGTAAACTTTGTCCGAAAAGTAGAACGAGGGGACGTATCGCCTCGTCTACCACATCTTTCGGCTGTGCAAACTTTTCTACCTCTCGATCATTTTGACAACCTTTTCACATTTACCCCCT
>JAUELO010000235.1:2066930-2085113 GCA_032357855.1 Amphibolips quercusostensackenii | reverse complement strand
ATAGTGCTACAGTGTTGTCACATCGTCAATGCCTACCCCCGCCATATGTCACGTGAGAACAGAAATATTATTCTTTTTAACATTATACCTTTTATACCAAACGCACAATGATTTTGATTTTTGAAAATAAAATCCGCAAGATATTTTTCTATATAACTGACTTTATAAGATGGTGATTGCCAATGTTAGCTATAAAAGACCCCTGCAAAAAGTACTGAACATAATTGATAATATATGACTTTCGAAACAGACGATTAAGCTAAAAAGAGTATGCATCGTTAGATAAAAATATTTTCTACATATTTTAAAAGTTTTAGACAATCCGTGAATAGGGTCCGATTTCGGCACAACTACCTTAAAATAAAAAGAGCATTTTTTGGTAAAAATGGTCTTGCGAGATCCCTTAATATATCTAAGTGACTCGTCATCCTGAAATTCGGGAGTAGTCCAATATATCTTTTTAATTATTTAGAATATCCGGAAGATGTATTTAAGTGAAGGTAATACAACGCAGGTACGCTAAATTAAAATAATTTATTAATATCGGCAATTAAAATAAAATAAGAATTAAAAAAGGGCTGCACGACTCCTAAATATATTTTTTGAATTCTGAAAAAAATCATAGGTCATTTTGACACCCTGAGGACCAACTTGTGGTAGACCCATTTCAGAAAAAAAAACTAAAGCCGATTTTTTAGCCATCCCGAGAACCATCCTAATGGTACAAATTTGGAATAAAAAACAGTTGGGATTTCTGTGCGAAACGTCTTTCAAAATTTTCATAAAAACCGCTAATTTGTTGATTTTTAAATCTAGGAATTTTTTGTTAGATTTCTAAAGAAAACTAAAAGTTCTCTCAGATTCAAGAAAAATAATTTAAATACCTTTATTTAGATAAATAATTATACAAAACTCTTAAAAACGTTGGTTTTCCATTGAATAAAGTGACAAATGATGAAGATTATTATTATTAATAGTTTATTTAGGAATTTGTTTATCTTCTCTTGACATGTCGGCAACAAATCTCTTGTCTCCGATTTAGGTCTCTTAAGTAATATTTGAAGCTTAGGGGTGGAAAAATGAAAAGGATCATGACGATGATTGTCCGGCAAATTTGTCTCGCCTATCATCAGTCACGGAATTTCAATCTTTTCGCTGACAAGCAGACCAGGAAAAGCGAGAGAAAAATCCTCACTACTTTTCCCGTATATCAATAAATTAATCTCCAAGAAGGGTACGAAGGTCAGAAGATGTGAGTAGAATTCGGACGTCAATCCCAGTGCTGACTCAATTAATTTCCTGATTCAAAGTCGATGTCGGCGTCTTTTTGTGTGGAGGCTTGGAAGATAAGAGGGCCTAATGTCGCCGATGAAAGGGACGGGGGAGGTATTTACGCGCTCCCAAAGGTTCTCTTATACCTAATAGATCCACCGCAGATTCGACGCAGGAAGGTAGTAACGCAGATCGTGGCTGAGTTGGTTGGACGGATGGGTTGATGGCAGTGTGGGTGGATGTGGGAAAGGAGTTAGCAGGGGCTGAGGAAACTAGGAAAGCGAAGGCCGATGAAAAAGGAACTAAGGAAGCAGAAAAGGAGGTGGGGAGAAATGGGAGGATATACGCAGAAGGATGAGACTTGGGAGTTAGGACTTTTACGAGGTCGAACGCAATGCTGCGTGTTTTCTGCCCTCCTGTGAAGTGGTGTCCCCAAGATCAGCCTAGCGTGACTATCTAGCAGTCCAGGCCCCAGGCAGTTATAGTCTATTGCCTATTCTATAGTTCGCGGTGAGGACGAGCCGTTTAAGTATTCTGGCGGCACTCAAGATGTCAAAATAACATGCTCTCGGGAGGATGAGCTGACTTTCGTTCTATTCGACGGTTTATAAATCACCTCGATCCTGAGAGACATCTACCACCCTGACTAATCAACTGTTAACTCATTTTCCTTCTTGTCTCTCCTTTCGAAAACAAATTTATCAAATGAAGCCATCTATACATTTTAAGTTTATCCAAGTCTCTATTCGCGATACTGCATCAAAGTAGAGAAAACATTGCCGGATTTTCTTTGAATCATGAAGATTAAAGAAGCCGGATTAAAATGATGAACGAGTATTTTTCATTTCTAGAAATAGCTTAGTCAATTTCTTTGAGAGGTGGTTTAGATTTATGAATCTCTTTCTAATCCTAGTGGCCAAAATGATGTATTTTTCGCGAAGACGGGAATGACCACCTACCTACCTTGAAAGATAATATGAGAATTAAGGAAGGAAGCGAAAATTACGGAACATACTTCCTCTAGAAATTCATAGAGTATGTAAATTGTAAAGTCGGCTCTATGGCGCCGACATTTCGCGGTAAGGCAACCAAGATCCCGTAGCCATGCATCAACCTGTCCCACGAGTCCCACCAACAACCACCTAACGTTACCCTGGCTGCAACTCCCCCAACTCCTCTGGTTCTTTTTTTTCTTTCCTTTTTTCCTCTGTTTTCACGTCTCTGGACCCATCTCGATTCGTCTCTTCCTTCGTTTTCACTTCCTTCCATTCTATTAAATCGCAAGCGCTGAACACTTCAGGCCCGCTTGATCAACCTCTCGGCAAACTTATCTATCGAAAAGAAGAGTTTTTCCTGGACGATTTATTCAAGAGCCGTGGTTACACCGGAATCACCTAGAAGATGGCACAGAAAGATATTTCGCTCTTTTGCATTCAGAACTATTCATGAATTACAATACCGATACTGTATTTTAATATCCATAGAAAACTGCTTTTCGTATTTCGAAAAGTTAGATACTGGAACATTTATCCAAGCGGAAATGTACAGCTATGCATGATAACATGTCCTGTGATCTTAAAAATTCTTGGAGAGGAAATTTCTAGGTACTTCTCAAATGCTCCATTTTTGCAGACTTAAACGATAATCCACATAACTTAAGTACATCTTCAAAATAATATGAATTTTTTGACTTTTTTAAAGTTAAGGAGCAGAAAAATTGTTCTCATCAAAAATAAGAAAAAACTGCACCATTTTATCATTAAAAGAAAGTAATTTCCGCCGGGAAGTTTTATAACCCTAAAGAAAATACTCCAGTTTTTAATTTAGTTTACAAACTTCGTAAAGCTAGTTAATTTTTTTAGGATGCTTCATATCAATATTTACTTGAATTTTTATGTTTTCACTATTTCGCTGTCGAAAACAGTAATTCTTGTTCAATCTTGTTCAAAGTTGCCGTTGACCGAGACATCGAAATATCAAAAAAATACGCATCCAAAAAAAAAAATGTACGTAATAAAAACTTTTTATTTTTAAGGGGAAAAGCGAGTCCGGAAAAATTTACCCAACACCCCACCCCCTGGGGGCGGGGGTAACTTACATTTTTTAATGGGAACCTATAGTTTTTATTGCAGATTTAGATTCTCCATTAAAAATTCGTAAGTTTTATCGGAAAAATTTGGTTGAAATTTTTTTATTTTTTCCTATTGGATGTGATAGATAAATGTTAACGGAGTCGCTTGTCCCCCTCGAAAATAAAGTTTTTATTTATGACATTTGTTGCGTTAGATGGGTATTTCTTGAGACATTGGATGTCTCAAAATAAAAGAAACACCCTGCATATCATATTCTCAGACCTTAATTACGCTAGCGATTCAAGATCACATCTTTTCATCAATTAAAATAGATAAAAATAATAACCATGAATTAAAAATACACAGCTTAACTACAACAACGTTAACTAAGGATTATTTCCAGTCAACTTTTGTAAAAATGTAATCACATTTCTCTGCCAATAGCGTATTAATAAAAAATTTCTTTAATTTTTCAGTTGCACTTATCTAAAATAGCTAATGTAAAATTCAGATCATTTTCATTGAACAAATCTTTTTAAAAAGTGCGTAGCTACGTGTACCGAAATTTCGGTACCAATAGCAATAGCCGGATTTTTTCGGTATGCCGAAATTTCGACACAAATAGTCAGATTTTTTCTGTACACACAAAATTATTTCTAACGCTTCTCGATAATACAATTGAGCAATACCAAAGAAATTACAATTATAATAAGAACTTTTGTATTAATTACAACGTCAACGAAAGATTATTTGCAATTAGAGAATTTAGAATAATTGTAATCATTCTTCATTGTTCAGAATATTTTGAAAAATAAAATCATCTACTGATGATTAGGATTTAACAGCTTAGCTCACATCTAAAATTGTGAGTTAAAACACAGATAACTTTAAGAAAAAGCTAACACTCTTTTAAATTTCATTAATTTTGGAATTAATTTTACACACTACAATGCAACACACAATGATCAATACATTTCCATGAAAAATCTCCTGTTAAGGGACGATTGTCAAAATTTGACCTTTTTAAGTCCAAGTCATTTTCCACTTTTTCGTCAAATAATAATTTTTTGTTAAATTGTCTCAATAAAGTTTCGTAATTTTATATGACTTTGTTCAGAAATTATAAATTAAAAAGTATGCAAAATATCTTTTCACGCACCTGGCCCAAACTACAAATTGGAAAAAAATTGCTATATAATATTAACACCATTTTTTAAATCTTTCAGATTTACAGATATCACATATTGAGTCAAATAAGATAAAAATCAAGAGCAGAGTTCACTATTTTAGAGTTGAGGATTTAAAAAATCAGTTCAAAATTCAAAAGATAAAACTCGAAAATAGTTATTCAAACCACTCATAATGTGGGCTGAATTAGTAATTGTATACATTGATCTATCTACAATTCTACATTGATTCCGGATAACAGTAAATATCCTTATTATTAATTTACCATACTGTAAAATGAGAGGACATTTTGAAACGCTGAAGTCAAAATCAAACAAATCGTAAAAAATAATCGTTTTTACCATACTTATAAATATTGTTATCTACTATGCATATATTTAAAAAAAAATTTTTAATTGTTTCGTTTTATCATAGCCGCATGTCCTGTCATGCGACCTTCAGCAAACATTTTTTGTTTTAGAAAATCTCATTGTCTAAAATAATGGTAAACTTTTTGTCAATCACCCTAAAAACAATCTAATCAGCCTTATTTTCAGTCAAAAACTACCTTTCCGAGTAGTATGTTTTAAAGGAACTTTAAAATCTTCCACTATTCTAGACATTTTTACTTTTTGGGCGATAAAACTGAAGTAATATTGATTGGAGGTCATAAAGTCTGATTAAATATATTTAAACTCTTATAAATCCCCATAATAAATCTTTTCAAATGCAAATTTTGTCCTCGCTCTGCTCTAAATATATGAAATAGTCACAGTTTACTAACGAAATAGTACTTAACTAATTTTACCTAATAAATATGTATGATATTCATATATGTTTGAAAAATGTTGAACACTGTTCATAGCTAATAAATATAACGCAAAAAGACAAACGCTGAAGACGGTTATTTAATTTTTATCGAATACGAATTTTTTGGCGAAAGTAAAAAAAAAATGTTTTCCGGTATGCCACTCGGTTGGTCTTTGTACAGTGTTTAACTAAAAATTCGATAGAACGATTCGATGTATTCTCAATGTTAGTGAAAATTGTTGAGTTCCTGTTCAATCTCAAATTTCTTATACATGTAGTATATCATAGAATGGTTCCATCTCTAATTTCCCATTTTATAATACATACTACTAAAAAACAAAACTCATTCTTAGATAAACTTCTCTCTGAATCATTCTCCATAAACACCTTTCCACCCTCCTAATATAAACACAACTCTCCGTCAAAAACGGAAATAAAACCACCAGCTAACAAATTGATGAATCGAAAACCACAATGCAACTGCAGAAATAGTGATCAATCACTTATGTAAAGCTCACAATGATACACCACTTCTCCTTTTTGCGGATCATACCATTTCGAATTCATTGATCTGACACGTGCAACTTTTATTATCCCAATATGACAATCCCATAACTCCACCCACATCTCCAAGACCAATTAGGGTACATCATTTTCCGGAGGAACCTACGATGGAATGAAATTCGATTGTCGATAGTACCGTCGGCGGAAATTGCTGTGTCGCCATCGGAAATAGGTTTCTGTGTAACACAAGCCGAGAAAGCTATTTTAGTAATTTTAGTAAGAGAAGCTTGCCGCCCTTACCGGACATGTCTTCTTGGAAGTGGTGGAGGCACCGGGCTGTGGAAGTTGTCCATCGTCGAGTAAGTGTCTCGTTCTCTTTCGAGGGACTTTTGCTGGTCGTAGCTTTCCAGATGGTCTAGCCTCAGAAGTTCTGAGTCCCTTGGTGAATGGAGTTCGCAATGTGCAACGTGGAGCAGCGGCCTCAGAGAAGAGCCGCCCTCGCAACGTTGCTGCCGCGAAGGCGGCCCAAGTGTCTGGCTTTCTAAACCATCCGCGGCCCGATGATCCTCACCCCAGATTTCAAATTCCCCAGCAGCCGAGTAGTCCCCAAAACCGCTGTTACCCTTCACCGTCGCACCCTTTTTGATCCCACGGTCACCCAGGACTGCGGGATGTACTCCGCGAGTCACGACTGCCCTCCTTTTCTTAACCTTTCCCCGGGACTCGCTCTGCTTATTAGCAGCTCGCGCATACAACCAGTCAATGACTGACTAATTGTCCTCACCGAAATCCTAAACTCCGGCCTGTCTTTCCGAAATCGGCAGGAGCACCTTTCACATAAGTTGGACTCCAGAGTATTCGGATGAGAAGCGTCGGAGAGCAACAACTAACTTCAGATAATAAGAACCTTTTGACACCAGTTTAGCACTTTAAGTTGGTTCCAGAAACAGCCAACAAGTCTACTTGGGTATCTTATCACTTTTGAAGATGTTCACCGAAATCCTCTGAACTTGTAAAGCCAAAGAATAACAAACCTATCACTTTAGCCACTCTTATCGGGTTTCCACTCACGCACAATCACTTCACTGACATCAGTTTTTTTTCTTCTGAACTATGCACCACTGTAGGAGTGCCCGAAGAAAATCGAATTATGGTCTCGGTTTTCGGTCGAAGGCCGTTCTCCGGTATATTCGATTTCAAGGATATGGCGCGTTGCTCTCACAGGCGAAACGTTTCGGCCGATTAAGCTCGTCGACCCGGAGCGAAGCTGCAAAACTAATTGGGTCACGGGTCCGCGATGCAAATCCGTGGCTATATCCTCTAGCGCGGATCCTTTGGATCCGCAGGTTGCAGAAAAGCTAACAATCACTCAGACTGAGGAGTTTTAGTAACATTACTTACAGGTTCACGAACTACCCCTCTTTTTTCACCCCTATCTTTGTTTACAAAAATAGTTTTCTATTTGTAGCACTAATTTCAAACACAGATCCAATTTTAAGTATTTTTTTTGAAAGGGAGTGTATTTAGGATATTGTGATGCAGAGCGAAGGGTAATTTGACGCAAGAGATACCGGACTGTCAGAGAGACTTCAACCGGCACACACTTCCATGGCAAGTCCACATCAACGACTGAGGCAGGAGAAACTGAGAATTGAAGAGAGCGCCGCAACGCCCGGTACAAAGTGACACTGAACTCCCCACCAAGGAGGAAGAGGCGCGTGCGCCCACCCCTACCCCAACGGGGTCATTGCAACCCTTCGGAAACGCGCGCCTCCTCGTGGAGGGAGTTTCCACTACGAATCTCACTTCTATGATCTTCTCTCTCCATCTTTAATATCATCTTTTAGCTCTCTTTCTTGGACGACCTCTTCTCCTAACTTGTTCGTAGGTGGTCACGTGGCTACGAATCAGAAAAGTAAAAGCTCGGAGTGCGTGTTTACCAAAATGGTCCAGAAAACGTTTTTTTTTTTGGTGGAGGGCAACGATCCTCCCTCTTTTAGGAGGTTTTTGAAATACTAATAAATTTGTCAAACCTATCTTAAATTTGGTTATAAAGGATTGTTAACATACACATTTTAAAAGTGTGATGAGATGTTCTAATTTTTTATCGCTGTCCTGATTTTCTGATTTTTTGTGCTATGGCCTGATTCTTCATGCACGAAAACGAAAATTCGCGATTTTCACTGCGCGGAACTAATTTTGTCCCCAATTCTGGAGGGGATAGTCTCATTGTGACTATTAAATTTAAATATAAAAATTTTACATATATTGAATTTTACCAATATTTAAAAAGAAAGGAAAACATTGAATTGCCTAAAAAAACAAGGTTTATGAAAAATATTCGATACCTCATCCCGAATTTCGGGACGAGACACTTTGTTAAAATAATTAACATATTGTACAGATAAAACATAACTGACTTTTAGATTTAAAATGTTTTTAGCCTTTTTGTTCAAAATAAAAAAAAAATATATTTTTTTGCACAAATTGTCATGTTAATATTGTGTTTCTAAATTTCGTCTATACAAAATTTAAAAGCAGAGACATTAAGCTATAGATCTTGATATTGTTCTCTTGAGTTCGGATTTAATTGCCGTTTTCTCAGAGTGTCGATTTCTTGATCAACTCTTAATTATTCAAATAAAAATGTTGTACTCAAAAAATGATTTTTAAATAAACATAAAATTTTATTATTTTGTTCAAAATTCAACAAATTTGTTACAAAAAAAGTCGATCTTTTTGGTTGAAAAATCATATTTTCGGTTTGAAAATTCAATTGTTTTGTCGAAAAATTTTCTTTTTGCCATAAAAAAATCCACATTTTGAATGAATTTTGTTGAAAATGCAACTGCTTAGTTCAAAACTAATCTTTTTTGATCGAGAATTTTCAACTATTTTGTTGAAAATTCATCTTCTTTGGTTAAATTCAACTGTTTTTGGTTTTAAATTAAATTTTTTATTTCTTGAAACATCAAATATTACATTTTTCGTTGTAAAGTAAACTACTTAGTTGAAAGTGGATTACTTTGTTAAAAATTAATTTTTTGGTTGATGAATTATCATTTTAAAAATTTAACTATTTCGTTGAAAATTCGTTTATTATTAAAAATTAAATTTTTAACAGAAAAGATAACTATTCCATTTTTATTAAAGGTATTTTCTTATTTGCGAAGTTTAAGCTTAACTGTTTAAAGAATTATTATGTGTTTAAACAATTTTTAAAATAAATTGTAAATAATCAGTTTTGTTCTGCAATTAATATAACTGAAGAGATTTAAAAAAATCATAATTTTTTCTACCTTTCCCACGGAAAGCCACAGGTAACTAATTATTAATTGTTTAAATAATTATATAAGATACTAGATTTAATCAATTAAAAGGAAAAAAACATTTTTGTAACAAATTATAAGTGAATTCACAATTTTAAATTGACAGATATTGTCTTTAGCATGAATCAAAAACCACCAGTAATACTTTTACAATAATAATTGTTCACAAAATTATAAAATTGCTTGAATCTTCAACAAGAAACTCGATGTTTTTTTCTTTGTCCTCGGTTTCATTCTTAAGAATTTAATAAAATATACAAGGGAATCATTTAAATAAATCACAAATGACAAATCGAAGTTATTTTTAAAAAGAAAATATAATAAGCTTTTTATTTTAATATATGGTATACTATTTATTAAACCAAAACTGAGTTTAAAAATAAAATATAGAAGAAAAATATGGTAGTCGCTTTTTATAATTCAAAAAAATCACGTTTATCAAGATGGGTTTGAATATTCCAAATTTTGAAAATTGAACCAAATTTTCTTATTAATTCAAAAATTAGAACGAACTTTTTGTATTTACCATTTTTTCTAGAGAACAATAATAACAAATTATAAATTAAAAAAAAAACTTTTTGCCTAATTTAGAGTTTTTATATGTGTAAAAAATAAGTTTTTTTTATAGGGTTAAATGCACACTTTTTTAAAAGTTGAATATGCCAAACCTGCAATTTCTAAAGATTAAACCAAGGAAACAGATTATTATTTTTCTCGTCTGGAGAAAAATTTGATTCATGGATTTTACACGTTCCCAGATCGAAAAATAATAGAAAATTCCTAAATCCCGAGAAATTTTTTTGTCGAAAAAGAAAATGATAACATGTTTCTTTTCCTCAAGCTTAAGAAATTGCAGGCTCTACATCATTCAAATTTTTCCAGAATGTCTGTGTATGTCTCAATCCAAAAAAAACATGTTTTTTCTATATTAAAACAAATTGCAAATAAAGGATTTTTTTAAATTTATAATTTTTTATTATTAAAATTAAATTTTTTACTTTTTTAGACAGAATTTTTTCTTCAAAATAGTTTGAAACGTATCAAAATTTTGTATACTGTATATTTTAAGAGTGTTAAAAAAATGTGATTAGATTTGAAATTACATCTGTAACTGAGCAATGCATCATTTTCTGGGAAGTGACATTCTCTTAAAACATCCAGCTGAAAAGGTGAAGTACAACTCTTAATCAGAGCTTTTTTTCTGTAAAAAAAAAATATATTCAAACGGGAAATGAAATATTTCTTCCTTTACAGTTTTCTTCTGATTTACGCTTTAACTACTTGACATAAAAAAAAATTTCAAAGTAACTCGTACGATATCAAGAATTTCCAATTAAACCATTTTATTTTATTGAAACAGAAATTATTATTAATAAGGGCTCTCAAATATAAATTTCCTACAATTTTCTGTTGGTATAAACTTAATTAATTTCGATTTGAATATTTCTCAAAGACGTTTCTAGTGCATTTTTCTTCTTCTTCAAAGCCATAAATAAAAGTTGTTTAATATCGTTTCGCACCCTTTTAATTCCTAACCTTTCCAATAAAAATATTGCAATTTCAACAAAGGAGATGGATTTTAAGCAAAAAGATGAATTTTCAACCAAGCAGATTAATTTTCTACTAAAAAACACGGATTTTCGACAAAATACATGCATTCTCAACCAAACAGTTGAATTTTCTACTAAAAGAGATAAATTTACAATCAAAAATCTAACATTCAAATTTTCAGATAAAACCATTAATTTCCAAACAAGAAAAAGAAGAATTTTCAATAAAATAGGTCAATTTACAAACGAAGAGATGAATTTTTAACTAAAATGGTAAATCCTCTACCAACAAAATTAGTTTTTAACAAAATAGTTCAAACCCCAACCAATGAGTTGAATTTTCAAACAAAAAATATAAATTCTCAACGAAAAATGTAAGAGTTTATATTTCAACCCAAACAGACAAATGCGCAACAAAATAGTTGAGTCTCCACCCAAAGCACATTGTTAATTTTTAACCGAGCAGTTGCATTTTTAACCAAAAAATATTGAATTTCTACCAAAAGAAATTAATGTTAAATAAAATTTATAAATTTCAAACAAAAAACACTAATTTTCAACCAAGAAGATAAGTTTTCTATAAAAAAAGACAAGCTTTGAACAAACTACATGGATTTTCAAACAAATAGTTAAATTTTCTACCAAAAGAATTAATTTCCTGCTGAGAAAGACAACTTTTCAACAAAATATATGAATTTTCCACAAAATACTTGAAGTTTTTACTAAAAAAGGATAGGTTTTTTTTAATAAAAATGAAATAGTTAAATTTTGTGTTTAAAATTATTTTTCAACCAAAAAAAAAAACCTATTTTCAACAAAATAGTTCAATTTTTAGCTAAAGAGATGAACTTAAAACTAAAATATTGAATCTTCTACCAAAAGATTTAATTATTAACAAAATAGTTGAATCTTCAACTAAAAAAAAAGGATTACATTTTTACCTAGAAGGAAAAGAATTTTTAAGAAAAAAGTTAATTTTCGACAAAAAAACCTGATGTTTTAACTAAAGAGTTAGATTTTAAACGGAAAAAGATTAGTTTTTTTACCAAAAGAGATTAATTTTCATTAAAAGAGTTGAGTTTTTGCGTAAAAAAGTTGAATGTTTTCAAAAACCTTTGACTTTTGATCCCGAAAAGAGGAATTTTCAACAAAAAAGGTAATTTTGAACTAAGATAACTGAATTTTCAATAAAAAGAGATAATTTTGAAAAAAATTTCGAGTTACCAAGCTAAAAAGTCGAATGTTTCAGAGAAAATTTTACTTTTAGTCTGGAAAAGATCAATTTTCAACGAAAATGTTAATTTTCAGCTAAGAAAGATTTAAACTTAATACTTGTACTTTCATGGAAATAAGATAAATTTTCTACAACAAAGTCGTATTTTTAAGCAACTAAAAGAAATTTGGAAAAGACAGTTGAACATTCACTAAAAAAGTTAATTTTCAACCAAGAAAGGTGACTTTTCTACCAAAAAATGTGATTCTTCTATCCAAACTGACGATAGTTCAACAAGACAGTTAAATTGTCGACCAAAAAACATGACTTTTCAATAAAAAAGTTAAATTTTCAATAAAATAATTGAATTTCCAACCAAATAATAAAATTTTTAGGCAGAAAATATGAATTCTGAACGAAATGTATAATAGTAGACTTTCCAACCCAAAAAATTAACTTTCAGGTATTTTGATACTATATATTACTATTGATTTTATACATAGATTGATTAAATTTCATTTTTTTAGGGGACGAAAAGGTATGGAACGGACGGAGGTTGTGGAGTTGGAGGGGGCGAAATGATGAGAGGAGGGGAGGGGTGAGAGAGGTCAAGACGTGACGATGGTAATGGAGGGTAAGGAGAGTAGGGAACGAGGGATAGGGGGCTTTGGGGTGACAAGACGAGAAGAATAGAGGGGAAACGCAGGTAATTGTGGCAATTGATGAAAAGGTGAGAGAGGTATGACAAAGGGCGATGAGAAGAAAAGGAGAGAGTGAATTTTAATGAATTCGACTAATTTAAAAAATTTTTTAATCTAAAATGAGATGAATTAAAGTAACTAAAATGGACTTTTCTTTAAAGAAAGTGACTATAGTGACTTTTTCTTTAAAATGTGACTAAAAAGTGACTTAAAAAAAGGAATAATAACTGTAATATTGTAACATACAAGCCTTGAATTCAGAAGCGCGCATTGAGTATTGACATTCCCTACATCACGGCGCAACGTAACATTGATGTAAAGAGTCAAAATACAGATTGAAAATTATAATCCTTACGCCGTGCATAACCACATTAATATTGACGTTTTCGATAACACAATTTCCCCAATCAAAATTGTGTACAATTTACACGTGAAATATGAAAATTCGACAAACTGAATGCTTTGAAATTGAAATTAATTTCACTGGGTTCTTCGATACAAAGTGGCACAAAAGAGTAAATAGGTAGAAACGAGGGTGTTAAATAGACGTGTCAATTTACGTTGCCTAGGGTCGAGGTATACAATTCCATTGTCAAAGGAAATAACCAGAGCAGTTCACTTTAATAGGCTACCCTCTGAACTAAAATGCGACAAACGCGAACATTTGGGCATAACGCGACAAGCAGATTGTCAATTGTGTTGACCAGAAATACCTGACTCGGTGGATTATTCATGAATGTTTGACTGGTTCTTTAATCGTTTCATCAAATTCTCAATGAAAGGGCTAGCAAATCTACAAAACCACAAGTAAAATACTCATAGAAATGAAAATGGATGAATGACAAGTTACGTAATATTTCGTAAGCCACTGAGCCACTGAAAATTCTTGCTGAGCCATGCGTGGCTCAGAGAGCGAAAATAATATCTTTGCAGTGAGCCACCAAAATCGATCACAGCAAAACCCAATAGAAATCTTGTTGAGGGTTCCTTTCAGTTTCTCGATATCCGATAGATCATACATTCACACAGATAAATATTAATAAACGTTCTTTAAAAACAAATTCAATTGAATTATAGAAATACTTAACTTCATAACATAATTTAATACTAACGTAATATTGCAAGTGTACATATTACATAATTTTAAATAGAACCGCGCTTTTCGGTACCTGCGCAGTTGAAAATGTCCGATTTTCAACATAACCATAAAAACTGTCACATCTCATGTGCATTATCTTATTTTCAAGAATGACTAATCTCTATAATTTTACTTTCTTTAATAAATTTTTCCCAGTGCAATATCATTTAATCTGCAATATAATATAAAAAGTGCATCATTAACTTCTAAAATATTTGAAGTTAGTCAAGGGAAAAAATGAATTTTGTACAAGAAATCTCTATCAGAACTCAATGTACTTTGGATTCCATTGCAACAATGTATATTTTTTCATTCTGATAGAGAACCAAGTTTTTTGTGATAAAGGAGAATAGTTAAAACTTAAATCAGTCAAAATTTGACGGATAAAATTAATCAAGCGTGTTTTGACTGAGAAGTCAGTAATTTCTACGTCAAATTGATGACTGAATCAGTCACTTGAAATGCCTGATTTGTCTATTGTATTCTAACTTACAAATTAATCGGACATTTGAATTCGAATGTAAAGAATCAACATCAAATAGTAAAATTATTTGTAAAATAAATTCTGAATTAAATTCTTACATTTGAATAATGGAGCCGCCGGATGCAATAACCATCCCGACGCGACACTCAAAAACGCGTAAAAGTATTTTTCGATCGTCTCAAAAAAAGAAAATTTTCAAAATTGAAAAATCAATTTTTGAAATTGTAGAATTTCTCAAACATTTTTTCCGAAAACTCCTTATTTTCGAGATATTATAGTGTCTACGTAAAAATTTAGTTTATACAACTCAGTATAAGTTATGTGTACATATAAAAACTTGTTTTGAACACTTAACATTTGATATATTTCATGTTCACTGAAGGCTTATTATTTATTTTTAAGTCTGCTTACCAAATTACTGCATTGTTAAAAAATCATGGATACAAAAAATTGTCCTATTGATATGTTTGATAGATTATAAGAAAATAAAATATTTAAATTACAAATTATTCTCGCTGTTTTTTTTTATTAATAACCTATAATAAAAGAAGTCTTAATATTTTTTAGTCTTATTTTGACTGCAATACAATTAAGTCCAATTTTAGGTGTGTATGGTATAAGTTTTCTGAATAATTCAGGAGATTTGCTGTAAATTTAGATATACTGATCTCTAATATGTAATATACAGTTAAAAAATTAAAATTTTCAATTTGGATTTTTGGTCAGGAGTGAACGCTGCTGTGAAACGGATCTATGTGTCGTTCTTGCATAGTGCCCCTCAATTATTATTATATGTAAAGAATAATCTACCAATTAAAAATAAACATGTGCAATTCATGTCAAAAAATATAAAGAATTTGGAAAACAACATTCTCTAAAACAGTGAATTTTACAAAAATAAAGAATTTTTTATACTTGACAGACTTACGTTAAATCAGCAGTTTCAAGGATGAGTAGAGTTAACTAATTTCCCTATTATCTCCTATCAAATTCTTAAGAAAAAATCCAAACTGAACTTCGAGAACGATGTCTAACACGGGAGTCCTCGCCACGCATTATCTAATAGCGCGGGCAGACGCCGCGTACTTTTTCCAAATCTGAATATCTCCGTAAATTTTTAATGAATCAAAATAAGATTTTCCGAAAAAGTTCATTTAACATTGCTGCACAAATCACTCACTGGAAGTTGTTTGAATGTCGAAGTTACCTCCTTTTTTTTACCGGCGAAACCAAGAAAACACAATAATAGACAGACCTCATTTTGCAATTAAGTATTATTAAACAATAAGCAATTGTTAACTTTTTCATGATTTCCTAGGCTTTGCTAGAGTATTTTGAATATCTCCTGCAAATATAAACTCATTTTAATAATATTTGGCCGAGTTAGAACGATTTAAGTTTTGTAACTTAATTAAATCAGGGAGAAACTTTTTTTCAATATTTCGTTTTTATTATTAAAAATAAACGTTTAGCAAAAAAATTCGCATAAGAAAAATTTTCATTTTCTTATTCTCTACAATTCAACACATTCAAAAAATTGATTTTTCTATTTTGAAAATGTTCTTTTTTTGAGATGATCGGACAATACTTTTACGCGTTTCCGAGCGTCGGGCTCGTTATTGCATCCGGCGGCTTAGTCACAAAGTTAAACATTGCTTTTTTTCATTAAAAACTGAAAAACCAATCTTTTTAGTTGAAATGTCGTCTTTCATGATTTAGAGATAAAGTGTTTCGTAAAAAATTTAACTATTTTTCCCCTGTTGACTGAAAAAACTTTCTTGCGGTTGAAAGTTAAAATATTTTGTTGAAAATTTGTCTTTTTGGCATGAAAGTTTAACAATTTCAAATATGTTTTCAAATAAATTTTGTTAATGTCTACATTGCTTTGTTGGAAATTTAGTCAGAAAATAAATCTGATTAAAAATTCGTCTCTTCGTGATAAAAATTCAACTCTTTTGTTGAAAATTCGTCTTTTTCGTTTAAAAATGTATCCTTTTAGTAGAAATTTAATCTTTTTTTGCCTAAAAATGCAACTGTTTGGTTAACAAAAAAATCTGTTTAGGATGAGGATTAATCTATTTTGTTAAAATTAATCTTTTTTCGTTAAATTCAACTGTTTTTTATTTTAAATTAAAATATTTTTTGGTTCAAATATCAACAGTTTCATCTTACGTTGAAAAATGATTTTTTTGGTCTCCTTGGGTTGAATTCGACTGTCTTTGATTTGAAATAAAAATTTGTTTGGGTTGAAATATCAATAATTACAAAGTTAAAAATTCAGTTTTTTGTTTGGCAATTTGAACAGTATTGGTTGAAAATTCGTCTTTTTGGGTTACAAATTAAACTGTGCTGTAGAAAATTCAATTTTTTTTCTCCTTTTTGACTGAAAAATATTTTTTGGTTGAAAGTTCAACTCTTTTGTTAAAAATTCATCTTCGATGGTTGAAAATTAACCGATTTTAAATATATTTTTAAATCAATTTTGTTGAGCCATAAACCGTCTTGTTAAAAATTTTGTTAAAAAATCAACCTTTTTTATTGCAAATTCATCTTTTCAAGTTGAAAATTCAACTGATTTGTAGAAAATTCAAAAAGTTTGTTAGAAAAACATCTTTTTTGGTTGAAAATTCGCCTTTTCAGGTTTAAAATTAATTTCTTTTTGTAAAAATGTCATCTTTTTACGTTGAGAAATCATCTATTTTGGTTGAAGATTCAACTACTCGGTTGAACTGCTATGTTGAAAACTCATTATTTTTTTTTCAAAATTCATCTTTGTTAAAAAGTAATCATATTGTTCAAAAATTCGTATTTTTGGGTTATAAATGTAAATATTTGGTTAAAAATTATAGGGGTTTTTCTTCAAACTTCATCTTTTTGTTTGACTTCAATTACTATTTTTGATTTAAAATGAAAATCTTTTTTGTTTGAAATATCAACTATTACTATTTTGTAGGAACTTTTTTGCCTTGGTTAAAAACAAATGTTTTAAACTAAAAATTGAGCTATTCTATCTTCGGTTTTAGATTATTTGAAATTATTGATTTCAACACTAAAAATTACAAATGTATCATTAAAAAGACCAAGTTATTCAGTGAGTAAAATTGACTGATTTGGGAAGTCACCTTTGAATGATTTGTCAGTCGTTGAATCCACATTATTTGAATCAGACCAAATCGAACGTAAATCAGTCACTTTTTACTTATTCAAATTTAGAGTGTATTTGTAGGAATGAATAACCAATGAATCACTAATGACGCGCGATGAAAAGTTAAATATGGGGGAACTCTTATGCCGAGCCACGGTGGCTCAGCGTTGAAAATTTGTTTGAATTGGATCCACTAGACTAGTAACTAATTAAATTGTGTTTGTCAAGTGTTTTCTCTAATATTTGGTAGCAAATATACAACTGACATCCTTACATAGTGAACATTTGTAACTTACAAACTTTCTTATTGCATTTAATATCTTCGTGTGAAAATGGGAGTGTAAGGCTCGCAAAGTGGAAAAATAGACACTATCAGGCTCACAATTGAAGCGCTGATAGTTATAAAAAACCATAGGTAAAATACACATCAAAATAAAAAGTGATAGATAATGAGTTATGCAATATTTCATAAAGCAATGAGCCACTAAAAATCATTAGTGAGACACCAAAATTAATAAAGAAGAATAGTATATGTAGGAGTGTATACCAATGAATCACTAATGACGCACGATAATAAATTAAATATGGGAACTCTAATGCTGAGCCATGAGGCATTGCAATTTTTTAAAGATCGAATCCACTAGACTAGCCAATAATAAAATTGTGTTTTTCGAGTGTCTTTTTCAATATTTTGTGATAAATATACAATTTACATTACATATTTCATAAGCCACTGAGCCACTAAAAATAGTTACTGAGCCATACGTGGTTCAGGGAGCCACCAAAATCGATAAAGAA
>JAUELO010000235.1:2003904-2016552 GCA_032357855.1 Amphibolips quercusostensackenii | reverse complement strand
AGAATTTCAGAAAAAGCCGCAACTATCTAGCATTATTATAGGAGAAGATAGTTATAAACAATATTAATTTCTTTAAAAAATTATTTTTCTTAAATTTCACTAATTATTAAGTCACTCTGAACGAAAAGTGAATGAGAATATTATTATAAATAATAATAAATTGATTAAATAATTATTTCTGTTAACTTGAATTAATTATTACCTCACTCTTTTTGAAAATTCGACAAAATGTGGTCAATTTTAGAAAAAAATGCAACTTTCTAGCATTATTCTGAGAGAATATTATTATAAATAATAATGAATTATTTTTAAAATAATTTCTGTTAAATTTAATTGATTATCACCTCTCTCTAATTAAAAAGTTGAAGATAAGTTAAACATTTTGGATAAACAGAGACTTTTTAAATCTATTCTAAGAGCAAATTGCTAAAAAAAAATAATAAATTATTTTAGAAAATTATGCTAGAAACTCACGAACCCAATTTTCAACTTATGGATTTTTTTGGGCTCTATAAAACAGAATTATAGGGGTGGTATTTAAAAAATGAGTTTTAATTTGTTGTTTATTGCTGATTCTAAAAATAAATGTTGAGTTTCAACTCGATACACCCCATATTGATGATTCTGAATAAAATTGTCTTCCTAATTTATGATCCGCTTACGAATTTTTACCTCTCAGATAGTTGTTCTGGATTAGGACAAAGCTGTACTTATAATTGAATCATTAGTGTATTAAAATCTTGTTTTATGGCGTTGCCATTTGAGTTTACTTAATTTCAAATATGGAAATATACAGTGCAGAATTTACTTTCGCAGGACTGGTAACGTGAAAAATGGACACCATTTTATTATGGAGTCTATACTATATTTAATCCCTCTTTCTCGTTAACATTTATATCAAATAACAGAGCTGTCAGAACATAGACACAATATTTTGTAAATGAAATGAAGTTTTCTAGTGTATAACAGATGTGATTTCAAAATATTGAAGGGACTTGAGTCCCCTCAGCCGCCCCTCCGGCTAGGCCACTGACATACGTACGTTCCCTTTTAAAATCCTGTTGTAAACCTCATTAACAAAGCATATAATGAGTTGTCGCGGTCGTGGTGGAGGAAGAGCTCGAGCGAGAATAAGAGGAAGTGGCAAGGTAAAAAGAGGCAAGGTAAACAGAGGCGACTGTACACCAGAATTTTGGTCTTCTTTTGGGCTCTTTAATACACAAAAAAATCAAAAACCACCCCCATGTGTAGAAGCCACCCCTGGTAAATAAAAATCGGCAAAAAACAATATGCATTACAATTTCGGGAGTATTTTGGGATTTAAACGCACCATAAAATTTTGTTAAAAACTACCTCTATTAACAAACAAAACACTCCCTTAGTAAAAACCTAAACCTGGAGGAGCCAAAAAATCAGAGACTCTATTCACCTTATAAAATTCTCAAAAAGATTATTTTTTGACAAAGTCATATGTAACTGCTAATAAGGGGTTCTTTTTTAATGTTAAGGGTTAGAGACAAAAAATCAGTGATCGTATTTTCAAAAAGCCAAACATCAGAGACTCCATTTACACAGCAGAATTATAAATGAGATTATTTTTTGACAAAGTCATATGTACGGGGTACAGAGGGTTTGCTTTTTGAGGTTAAGGGTTGCATCCCAAAAATTAGGGCAGGTATTTTCAAGGGGCCCAAAAATAAGAAAATCTATCCGCATTGTGAAATTCCGAAGATAATTATTTTTTGATAAAGTCATATGTATGTGGTACAGAGGGGTTGCTTTTTAATATTAAGGGTTGCAGCCT
Source organism: Amphibolips quercusostensackenii (assembly GCA_032357855.1). NCBI lineage: Eukaryota > Metazoa > Arthropoda > Insecta > Hymenoptera > Cynipidae > Amphibolips > Amphibolips quercusostensackenii. The sequence continues at coordinate 2,014,748 of JAUELO010000235.1, read as the reverse complement.
GAAAATCGAAGTGGGTATTTTTAACGAGCCCAAAAATCAGAGAATCTATCCACGTTGTAAAATTGATTATTATTTTTTTTTATTTTGTTTGATTTTGATTAATTAATTATTTATTGATTATTTAAAAAATGATTATTTTTTGATAAAGTCATATGTACGCGGTACAGAGGGGCTGCTTTTTAAGGTTAACGGTTGCAGCCCAAAAATCGGGGTGGGTATTTTCGAGGTATCCAAAAATCAGGGAATCTATTCCCGTTGTAAAATGTCAAAAATAATTATTTTTTGACAAAGTCATATGTACGTGGTAGAAAAGGGTTGCTTTTCAAGGTTAAGGTTTGCAGCTTAAAAATCGGGGTGGGTATTTTCAAGGAGCCCAAAAATCACAAGATCTATCTACGTTGTAAAATTATAGAAATGATTATTTTTTGAGAAAGTCAAATGTACGTGGTACAGAGGGGCTGCTTTTTAAGGTTAAGGGTTGCAGCCCGAAAATCGGGGTGCGTGATTTTAAGAAGCTAAAAATTAGAGAATCTATCCACATTGTGAAATTTCAAAAATGATTATTTTTTGACAAAGTCGTATGTACGTGGTAGAGAGGGGTTGCTTTTCAAGGTTATCAAAGAATTCTACGGGGAGAGTTTTCTTACTAAAACTAACACCTTTAGTAAGCTCAGATCTTCTCAAGGTAAGCTACCAACATCTTTAGCTTTTTTGAAACGATGCAGGGACAACAACATCGTCCCAAAATTCTTACAATTAAGAAACCATTTGGGAACATCTAAATCGAAATCAATTCTACATAAAACAAGTTTGCTTCTCTTGAAAAAAAGAATACAACATACTTAATTTGTCTTAAACACTAACTCCAGAAAACTATTAAAACTTCACCTTTTACTATCTGAAACCCTCAGATTTGACATTTGGTCTACATTGAACCGCATATCTTTTGACCAATCCCAACGGATTGAAGATCTTTCCACTCAAAAACAAAAAATAAAATTTGACAAATTACTTCCAGTAAAGCACACACCACTGACGAACACAGTAAGAAACATCTCTGATCATCCTCTCAGCAACGAAATGATTTCAGCTCTCTCTAAAGGACATAATTTTGCAGTAGCCTCCTTCAAAATCCCGAAAGACGAAATCATCAGTAATTTGGAATCCGCAATATATACACTTTCACCCGAAAAAGCAAATGACGTACGCTTTAGGACGGCCAACATCTTACGCCAAGCCCAGCTTTCTTCCTCAAACTTAACAAAACAAGAAAGAACAGCAATTCAAGAACTTAATCAGAACAAAGACATTATAATATCACCCGCAGATAAAGGCAGCACAACTGTAATAATGAATAAAGAAGACTAAAACAACCAAACCATGGACCTTCTGACTGACGATACATACAAGAAACTTAAAAAAGGCCCTTCAACAACAACAGTCAGCAAAACAAAAACCTTTTTAAAATAATCTGAGCTAAACAACAAAACAATACCTAAATTAATACCTAATAATTCCATCATCCTTAAACCTTACGGACTCCCAAAAATCAAAAGGAATAACATTCCACTCAGACCGATCTACAGCGCAATAAACTCACCAACTTGTGACCTAGCACGCTTCTCCGACAAAGAACTAAAGCCGTTCACAGGAAACTCTATCACACACGTAGAAAACTCTTTTGACTTTATTATCAATATACAACAGATTCACATTCAACCCAAAGACATCCTAGTCAGTTTCGACATAGCATCTCTCTTTACGAAATTACCTTTTCTCTGATACAATCGATATTATTAATTCCTTTGTAAACTTCCCCTCCGATCTCATACTCTTGATAGAACACTGTCTCAACAAGACTTACTTCTCCTTTAATAACTAATTTTATGAACAAACCTCAGGAGCAGCAATAGGATCTCCAATCTCCCCTATAACAGCCAACATCTTCATGGAAAATCTATAAACTAAAATTTTCAACCAATCCAAGCTTAAACCAGAACTTTGGTACCGTTACGTTGACGACACTTTTGTCATCTGGAGACATGGACTAGACGAACTATACAAGTTTTTTGATTTCATCATTTAATTAGACCCCGATATCCAATTCACCATAGAAATAGAACAAAACGGAAAATTGCCTTTCTTAGACGTACTAGTTTACAAAAGATCTAATAACACATTAGGACATAAAGTTTATAGAAAACCCACCCATGCAATCACACACCTACATGTCTCCTCCAACCACCACCCATTTTTAAAGCAATCGGTCATCAACTCCCTTGTTTACAGGGCTGTCTCCATAACAGATAAAGATAACTTACAAAAGGAATTACAAAACATTAAACAAATTCTAATACAGAACGATTACACAAACAAATAAATTGATAAAGCAATAAGAGAATACACTCAAAATCACAAGTCAACATAATCTACTGAAGAAAGAGAGAGAAAGACGACCACCATTCTACCCTACATCGAAGGTATCACAGAATAAATAGGAAGAATTCTCAACAAACACAATATTCAAGCCATATTAAAACCACCTGCAAAAATAAGACAATTTTTAAACAACCCTAAAGACAAAAAGGCATTTCTCAGTGACCCTGGAGTATATAAAATTTCTTGCACTTATGTCATAGTCTACATTGCGGAAACCGGGAGAGCGGTGATCCAGCGTGTAAAGAAACATGAGAGTAAGGCAAGGCTAAAAAATTTCACGCAATCAGTACGAGCGAACTTCATATCGAAACGGGACACAGCATTTTTTTGAAAATACCACCATTATCGCAAAAACATGTAATATTTTTTCAAGAAAATACAGAGAAGCAACTGAAATATTAAAACACCCTAATAACATTAATAGGGACAAAGGATGTAATACTAATCTGATTTGGCTTTCCGTTCTCCCAGTTTTTTTTTGGATAAGACTTGATTGGCCAATCAGGTTCAACCAAGCTATATAGTAGGGCGCTCTGGCCAATCACATACATCGTAGAGAGCATATGTAAAAAAACAACATAACCTGAAACTTCAGTTTCAGGTTAGTCTTGAAGAAGTGAACTTCAACGTTCACGAAACGTCGGCAAGATTCGTAGTTTTCCACACGATTGAAACTCGAAAAAACTCTTTTATTACAATGAATCATCGTGAAAGCATTAAATCTATTATCATAGAACTATAAGCTTAAAAAATATTGAAAGCCTTAATTTTTTTCTGTTGTTAGAGAATAACCTTACTTTATCCCATGATATGAGGAAGCAAATTTATTTGATACCTATGAGGAAGCGAAGTGCTTATGAAATAAGCACAAATAATTACACCCATAGTACTTCGCAGCGCTATTTTTATTCTTATGAGATTGCAATGCTTTCAAACTTCTGAAAACAGAGAATCAAAAGACATAAATGTTATAAATAGTGAAAATAGGTGACAATTCTGAAACATATGTTTCAGGATATTCGAAACTGGTTGAGTATCATAGAAGGGACACAAGTTTATGCGATTCTGAACAGAAACGCGTATACGTAATTGCCTTTGGGAAGTGCATAGAATAAGGTTTGGTGTACAATGACCAGTAATTTAAACTACAATCGACCGCAATGTAAACGCCCGCAGGTGCGAAAGATTTCTTGAATGGGGTGGGCTTTTAGAAGCTGGGACTCCATGTGTTCAGTTTGTAGTAAGTGTATTCTCTGCAACTGTTGAGAGTAGGCTATATGTATAGAATTATATTATTATAGGACGACAATTTCGAGATGCTTCAATTGTAAATGAAAATGCTTCAATTGCGAATGAAAATGTTTCCTTTCTCGGGAACATTTCAATGGAAACTTTACAATGTGACGCAATTAATACTCTCTACACTCTACAGCTCATAAAGCCCTTTTAATCCTAAATTGTTTTACAAACTTTCAATTGCATGTTGAGTATCAAAAATATAATAGGCTCGAAAAAATCTTTAGCTCGAATTTGTTAGAATGGTACAACTCTTCATCAAAAAATTAATATACAACTGCAATTTTGTCTGGGCATTGTTTTCCTACAGGGATACTACAAGGCCCCGATTTTGAATTTTTCTCTGTTTTTCCATGACCAGTTTTCTATTTTCCCTGATTGTTATAAATTTTTCTTTCTGGTACAAAAACAACCTCACACCTAGGCCCTAGGGCGATCAATATGTCAATTCAAGAAAATCGTTTGTTTATAAACTTATTTAAAAGACTTACGAAATTAAAAAAAATAGTAGATCCACATATTCATGTATATATTACAACTCTTTTTGCATTTTCAATAAAATGAAGGAATTTGTGAACAAATATTCAATTTTTTAGCGAAAAAGAGGAATTTTCAATGAAGAAGATTAATTTTCTACCAAGAAAGATGAATTTTCAACAAAATGCATAAAATTTCAACTAAGAAAGATCAATTTTTAATTTAAAAATGATTGAAAACGAAAAAGAACTAAATTTCAACTTGAAAGTTAAATTTTTAACCAAAGATATAAATTTTCAAGCAAAAGCATTAATTTTCTAACAAAACAGACGAATCTCCAACAAAATGCACGAATTTTTAACCAATAATTGAGTTTACAAGTCAAAAAGATCAATTTTTAACGAAAAACTTAACATTGGATGTTTTAACCATAAGGGATTTTAATTTCAAATAAAAAAACAATTGTATTTGACCAAAGAATACGAATTTTCAATAAACTAATTAAAGCCTTAGCCAAACAGAATAATTTTTAGTCAATAAAGATAAAAAATGTTATAAAAAATGTTGAATTTTTCAGGCAAAAAGAATAACTTTTTACAAACAGTTGAGTTTTTAACCCGAAAAATGAATTCTTAACCAAATACTTGAATTTTAAACCATAAAGATGAATTTTATACTCAAACAGATAAATATTTGAACAAAAAACAAAAATTATCAACTAAAAAAGATATATATTTTTAACCAGTGAACTGAATTTAAAACCAAATAGTTGAATTTTCAACCAGCAACTATGCATTTTTAACTTAAAATAGAATAGTTAAAAATACAGTTAAGAAAATTAATTTTCAACCAAATAAAATGGGTTGTTAACAAAATAGTTCCATTTTCGACCAAAGAGATGAATTTTTATTCAAGAGCATTAATATGCTATACAAAAAAGACGACTTTTCAACAAAATACATGAAGTTTCAACCAAATAGTTGAATTTTCATTTTAAAAATATCAATTTCAAACTAAAAATGAAATAATTAAATTTTCAGCTGGAAAAATTAATTTTTTATAAAAAAAAGAATTTTTAAGAAAATAATTAATTTTCAACCAAAGAGATGAAGCTTGAAAAAAAATTAATTCTCAACAAAAAGTGTAATTGCTGATATTTACACCAACAAATATTTTAATTTTATATCCACATAATTTGTATTTAACCAAAAAATAAGAATTTTCAACTAACTAGTTGAATCTTCAGTCAAAACAGATAGTTTTCAAATCAAAGAGTGGAATTTTCAGGTAAATAAAGAATAAAATTTCATCAAAATAAATATTCAGTTAATTATCAGTCAAAAAGAGTAATTTTTTACAAAAAAAGTTAATATTTTAACCAAATAGATAAAATGTTGCGCAAAAAAATTAATGTTTAACGAAAAATGTAATATTTGATGTTTCAATCATAGAATATTTTAATTTTAAACCAAAATTTTTGTTGAATTCACCAAACAAGACGCACTTTCAACAAACGAGTTGAATTTAAATCCAGAAAGATTTTTCTGTCAATAAAGAAAGAAAAATCCATCCAAAATGTTGAATACTCATGTCAAAAAGACGAACTCTTTTCAAAACAGTTGAATTTTTTAACCTTAAGTAAGCATTTTCAACAAAAAAGTTAATTTTGAACCAGTTAAATTTTCAATTAGAGAAAATAAGTTAAAATTTCTGCTAAAAAAATTAATTTTCAACAAAAAAGAAAAGAATTTTTAACACAATAGCTAAATTTTCAACCAAGAAAGATTTTTCACTCAATAAAGAAACAAAATTTCATCAAGAATGTTGAATTCTCATGTTGTAAAAAGACGAACTTTTCTTCAGGTTTTTTCTGACATTAACTGACTTACCTTGATTTTACAAAATTCTCTGACCTCTAGCAACCCTGCCCTACTACTACCACGAAAAATCATGTAGATTAAAAAAAATGGTTTACAAAATTTTACAATAAAGTTTTGCCCATTTTTGCAAAACTTTGCTTGCAACTATTCCGATAATAAAACGTTCCATAAAATATTTTATAAAGGTTAGAATCGTGAAAAGAATGCAGAAAGCAGACCCAGAATTGTAGAATTATGTAAAAAATAAAAGCCGGTGTCTCACGTATCACCGATCGTGTTAAACTTAAACGGCGCAAAAGGACTTCCGCCTTTTCCGTTTTTATTAGGGAGTTTAGGCAGTTTTAGGGCCTGTTGAGGCCTGTTTGTGATGCACGTGCGAAACGAGGGGTCGATGGGCCTGATTTTCGACTCGCAGGAGTGCATCTGCAGAACATGTGTTTCCACTCGAGTGCACATCGAGATATCCCACTGAGCGTCTCCGAATTTGTTTTCAATTTGGGCCTCAGGCCACATTTTCTGCGATTTTCAAGTGGACTCTCTTCCTCATAGCGATGATTTTATACGCACATTTTGATTCCTAAAGACCTAAAAGCGTCCCGTTGCTTTCTCTCGTCCCGCCTTCAGAGACGAGTGTTTTATTATACCGTTAACTTGTGTCAATACCATCGTACATCACGGAAAGTACATACACCTTGTATACTCGTCACGGGACAAACAAGGCGGGACAGATTCGTATCTGATCAAGCGAGACGAGTGGTAGGCCAAAGATCGAACAAAAAATATATAGAAAAAAATTCATGCGTCTCAAAGAAAAGGCACACCGAGACAAATCCTCCTTCAAGTGGTAAAAAGATTTTTTTTTCAATGGTATATAAACAGTTTTTATTCACTTGAAGTCGCATTGATTTGGAGAAACTAGGGGTGATTTATGATTTCGAATGTAACGAGTGTAACGTATTTATGAGCTTGGAATAGTAATCATTATTTATATATTTTTAGAATTTGCTTTAGATTTTTTATTGGAAACTTCAGAAATTAAAAATAGTGTAAACACTATAAAAAATGTCACAAATTTGAAAATATATTGTCAAAATAGTGTCATTAAATTTTCAAAGTACATATTAACCGGCGATTAAGAAATGTTTCAACAACTTTTGCTGTGATAAAAGTTTTTTTTAATGTGCAAAAACCTCTGCAGATTATACAGTTCCCATTTTGGAACAAAATTTCATAATTATTTTTTACTCAACTTTTAACCCTTTAACGGCCACTGTTGCAGCTGAGCAACGTTCACTATTTTCGATTTTCCTAATTTTCACGTAACAAGTTTAAAATTCTGCAAAATAAATACGTGCACTGGATTAAAGTGGTCTATTCCGCATCTTGTAAGGTGATTATGAGTTATTGTATACTCAATAGAAACCGAGAAAATTATAAAAATTAAAATTTTGTTTTTGCAAAAACCGATCAGAAAATGACCATATATTATTCCTGATTTATTTCTGAATTTTTAATCAACAAGATCAAGGCTTAGTCGTTAAAGGGTTAAGCAAAAAGAAGCCTACTATATTTAAAATTCGAAAATTAAACAAATAAAAATAAATTTTATAGAAATTGTTTTTTTTTTAAAAAGCGATCCCACGATTTTTTAATTGCATATCAAGAATATCCGAACATCATCCGAGGAGAAAATTCTCCAAAAAAGGTCACATTATATAATTTTTTAGTAACCTTTTCTACTAAAAGGAATATTTAACCCTTTGTACATTCAACCGTTATAATTTTACAAACAAATTTCTAGAACTTGAAATTTTGAAAAAAGCACTCCCACGATTATTTTTTTTTTGCGCAAAATATGCGTATTTGGATACTAATGGGCACGAGTGGGGAATTTTGCATGATGAATCAATTTGTAAGGCTCTTCACTTCGGGTGATCGCTAGAGACTGATGAGCAATCTGGGTCGAAGCAGTGTTGCGGAACGAGCGTGTTGTTTGACTAGGCAATACGGGAATTCTAGATCAATCTATAAAATCCATACCCCCTTATTACATCCTTCCTCTCTAAGTGAGTCACGCCTACCTCGAAAAGGACATAGCTTAATGGTTTAATATTACTGATAATACTAGTAAAGCCTCGGTGGCACAGTTGGTTAGGCGCTCGGACTTTACGTTAGAGGTCCTGGTTGGATTCCTCCCTGAGCTGGAAACTCTGGACATTTTTATGTGTCCCTTTACCGAGGTTCTCGTGGTTCGCATCTCGCTAGAAGAATCCCACCACTGGGATTACATTTTTAATTGAATATTCAACTTTTGATGTCGAAAATTCTACTTCTTGGTTGAAAATTAAACCACATTCTTAAAAAATATTTTTTTTTTCAAATATTTATAATTTTGGTTAAAAAGTCGTTTTTTTTTGCTTAAAAATATAACTATTTTGTTGAAAATTCAAGTGATTTGGTTGAAATTACTTTTTCTTTAAAATTCATATCCTCGGGTTGACAATTCAACTGTTTTGTAGAAAACTCGTCTTTTTGGCTTGAAAATTCAAGAATTTGTTTAAAAATCCAATTATTTGGTACAAAATTAAAATGTTTTGTAGAAAATTCGTTTTTTATTAAAAATTTATTATTTTAAATTACAATTTAACAACTCCGTTTTTAATTAAAAATTGACCTTTTTTAGTTAAAAATTTAACTATTTAGTTTAAAAAATTTGTAAACAAATAAAATATACACTAAAAATTAGTCAAATAAAAATTAGGACTAGCATGCTATCCATTGTTCAAAACTATTTAGTTGAAAATCGATGTGATTTTTGAAAAATTTCGCCGTGAATTTTTTCCGGCAAATTTAAAAGAGTTCAAATGATTTTTAAGGATTTCAAAGATTTCTGCTTTGGAATATGGAATTTTCGAACAGAATTATCATTCTGATTTGGAACAAATAATTTCGTAAAAGAATTATAATTCCTTGTTTAAATAGCGGGTTTTTAATTCCCTTTCTTACAAATGAGAATTAAAATTGTTTTACAACATTTCAGTTCCACATCTAAAATTCTCAATTCCAAGTCAAATAATAATTCTTTATGAAAGTTGCCTGTCCTTAAGTCTAAATTATAACTATTTTCGAAAATCCCCTGTTTCAAAGTCAAATTCTGACAAATTTTGATTTGCAAAAGAATATAATTTCTAAATTCAAACAAAGTCTAACGAATTCTGACTTGGAACAGAGGGGTTTTTAATCTCTCTTTTCTAAATCAGAATAAAATTTTTTTCAGAAATTCCCATTCCGTGTCATAAATTCCCTGCTCCAAGTCAAATTATAATTCTTTACGCAAATTCCTTATTCTAAAATAAAAATTAGAATTCCTAACGAAATTTTATATTCTAAATTGAACCTAAATTTTTTGAAAATTCCCTGTTCCAAAGTGAAAATTATAATGCTTTACTAAAATATTATCCCCTAAGCGGGCCTAAGGCCTAAAGTAAAAATTAAAATTCTTCACGGAATTTTTCTGTCCCAAACTCAAAATTATGATTCTTCACTGTAATTCTACGTCTCAAATTCGAAATAATAATTTTTTCAGAAAATTTACTGTTCGAAGCCAGAATAGTAATTCTTTTGGAAAATTCCCCATTCCAAGTGCAAATTATGATTATTTTACAAATTCCCTGTTTCAACTCTGAATTGGAGTAATAAAATATATGAAACCACCCATTTCCCAGTTTTTCCCAGGTGAAAAAAATCTCGGTCAATTTCCGGTTTTCCCGATTTTCCTGTTAAGTAGACACACTGAGATTTAGAAAAAAATTAATGTTCGGAATCTTTAAACATTGGTAACTTTCTTTTAGCAAATTGACAATAAATTTTGCTTTTTACTTTAAAGATACAATTATGATTAATTACGTATGTTAAACATCTAAATTTTAATCCTTTTAACTTTTAAATATAAAAACATTCAAACTTGGATCCTTTTAATTATTTTTTGCAGACTTTTATTAAATTTAAAAATAAATAAATGAAAGAACTTTGTATAGTAATATATTATGAATCTCGTTTTGGCTGCTGAATGAAATATTTTATTTGATACGTGAGGCATCTGCTTTCCTTCTGTATAAAAAAACCTTCCACATTTAGAATTTCCTTTCAATACAATTCTACAGAATCTTACCAAATATTTTAAAGCTTTAAATAATTTTACCATTTTTATCAGCTTTATTTATTACTTCCATTTTATTCTCTCCCACATACAATCTAATCATCTTAGGATTACAAAATTTAATTCATCTCAGATTTTTATAGTAAAAAAAGATACTTAAAATGGTTTCATCTTACAATTGGCTGGATATTAATTGATAAAAAGTAACCCTCACAAAATACTAGTCAAAATTGGTCCAAGTCCTTTTGGAAAATTTCTTCTTGTTTCATAAACTACAAAGTAAATAAGTGCCAGTGAAATTCACAGAAAGTTACTTTTCCATTACTTTTGTGCGGGGTCCTTTGTCTGGAATTAAGAAAAACTGTTCTAAATTCAAGAATTCATTATCTGGATTTCAGAATTAAGTCTTAAATTAAGAGAAATTATGCTAAATATAATGCCAACTATTTTAAGCTATAACAATCTTTGAAAAAATGAAAATTCACTGTATAAAAGAATATTTCAATTTTTAAATCCCAGAAATCTTCTGACCATAAATTCCAACATGAACTTCAACTTAGCAAAATATTTTTCTGAATTTAAAACATCAATAT
>JAUELO010000235.1:1990554-2003804 GCA_032357855.1 Amphibolips quercusostensackenii | reverse complement strand
CTAATAATATTGCATTTTAAACAAAATAGTTAAATTTCCACCTAAAAAATATTTTCTACCAAAAGAGATGAATTTTCAACCCAGAAAGACGAATTCAAACAACCAAATAGTTGAACTTTCAAGCAAAAGAGACAAATTTTTAACAAAATACCTGAATTTTTAACCAAATAGTTACGTTTTGTACCCAAAAAGAAATTTTTTTTATAAAACAGTTGAATTTTCAACGAAATAGTCCATTTTTAACCATATAGCTGCATTTTTAACCTATATAAAGAAAGATGACTTTTCAACCTTGAATATTAATTTTCTACACAAAACCACGGATTTTCAACAAAAGAGTTAAGTTTCCAAGTTAAAATATTATGCGATTTGGAAATCTTCATTAACTTTATAACCGAAAAGATTAATTTTTAACCAAAAAGTTAATTTTCAATCAAGAAAGATAAATTCTTAAATAAATAGTTGAATCCAGAACCAAAAAGATGAATTTACAACAAGGAATATCAATTTTTCACCTAAAAGTACGCATTTTCCACTTATTAAAGTTAAGTTTTCAATCAGAAATAAATCTTTAAAAAAATGAATTTTTCACGAAGTAGTTGAACTTTCAATCAAAGGTAGTTGCATTTTTAATAAAAAAGACGAATTTTCAACCAAATAGTTCAATAAAAAAAGTGCAATTTTCTCACAAATAATTAAATTTTCAACCAAATTGACAAAACAGTTGAATTTTCAAACCGAGCAGATGAATTCTTCATAAATAATGTAATAGTTGATATTTCAACCAAAAAAATATTTTCATTTAAATTCAACAATAGTTGAATTTAACCAAAAAAATACGAATTTTCAACTAAATAGTTAAATCCTTAACCAAAACAGATTAATTTTCTGCCAAAAAGTTGCATTATTAACTAAGAAGGATTCATTTTCATCCAAAAAAATTAATTTACTACCAAAAAGACAATTTTTTAACAAAATGTATGAATTTTCAATCTAATAGTTGAATTTTCTGCTAAAAAAGATCGATATGATAAAAAGGATTAATTAAAAAAAAAATACATTAATTTTCAACAAAATAGCTGGACTTTGAATAAAATAGTTGAATTTTTAAACCAAAAAGACGGAATTTTTACAAGAAAGTTGAATTTTCAATAAAATGGTCCATTTTTACCCAAACAGCAGCTGCATTTTTAACCTTTATAAAGATGACTTTTCAACCATGAAGATTAATTTTCTACCAAAAACTACAGATTTTCAACAAATGAGTTAAGTTTTCAAAAAAGTCGAATGTTTTAGGAAACATTTGAGTTTTCTAGCCGAAAATATAAATTTTCAACCAAATAGTTGATTTCTCAATCAAAAAGATGAATTAACGACAAAGAAAATCCATTTTTTAACTAAAAGGACAACTTTCAAACTTATTAAGGATAAATTTTGAACCAAAGAGGTAAATCTTAAAAACTGGATGCTTAATAAAGCAGTTCAACTTTGAACCAAGTAGTTGAATTTTTAACCAAAAAATAATAAATTTTTCGAATAAAAGTGTAATTTTCTACAATATAAGGGAATTTTCAACAAAAAAGTTAGTTTTCTACAAAATTGACAAAAAAAAATTGAATTTCCAAAACGAAAAGTTAAATTCTCAACGAAATATATAATAGTTGCTATTTCAAAAAAAAATTTTTTTCTTAATTCAAATATAGTTAAATTTACCAAAAAATACGGATATTCAACCGAACAGTTGAATCCTCAACGAAATATGTAATAGTTGCTATTTCAACCAAAAAAAAATTTTTTTTTCGAAATCAAAAAACAGTTAATTTTTACCAAAAAAATACAAGTTTTCAACCAAATAGTTGAATCCTTAACCAAGATAGATTATTATTTTACCAAAGAGTTGCATTTTAAAACAAAAAGAATTTATTTTCAACCAAGAAGATTAATTTTTTACTAAAAAACAACCATTTTCAACCCAATATATGAATTTTCAACAATATAATTGTAGCCTTAACCAAAAAGATAAATGATCAAAACAGATTAATTTTCTATCTAAAAAGAAGTATTTTCAACTTATTAAGCATACATTTTTAACCAAAGAGATAAAACTTAAAAAAATAATTTTTAACAAAGTAGTTCAACTTTTAACCAAGCAGTTGAATTTTCAACCAAAAAATATGCATTTTTAACCAAATAGTTTAAATTAAAAAAAAAAATTCAAAGAAAAAGTGCAATTTTCTCCAAAATATATGAATTATCATCAAAAAAGTTAATTTTCTACCAAATAGTTGCATTTTTAACAAAAAAAGATGAATTTTGTACCAAAAAAGACAAATCTTCAAAACAATATATGAATTTTCAACCAATTAGTTATTAGTTGAATTTCCAACTAGAAAAGATAAATGATTTCAACTTACCCTGAAAGTGATTTGGTTTAATGGTATGATAAAAAAGACGTTTTTTTAACAAAAGACATGAATTTTCAACCAAATATTTGAATTTTCAACTACAAATTGGTAACGTAGCTTATTTACGGTCCCTCATATTAAATTCAGACAAACATTACTTGAACTCAGATATGTTTTCGATTAATTTCAGTTCACTTATAAAGTGAAAACATTTTTAAATGCAACAATTATAAGTATTCTTTTTTACACTCTTGGATTCTTACCCCCACCCGTCACCCTCACGCCCTTTTTTGAGCTACCTTTGAATTTGAGAGAATCCTCCTTGAATTTAAAATTCAATTTTTCACTTGTTATTTTTTTAAAAATAATTGGAGGGCTTTTAAGTATGATGTCGAAATTTTGTATTTGTATTTGTGCTTAAAGCCGTATTGTGATTTTGAGCGGCGAACCAATCTGTGATTAATGTGGGAGCCGGCATAGCGTATCATCTGAGGGAAATTTATGTTCGGCCGAACGTGCCGGTATGCGTCGTTTTTGCCCCTGTAAATTGTAAAAGTGTAAACGTAAACCGTAGACTCGGAGAGGTTTGGTTGACCCCTCGCTGCATTCAGCTGCTTAATTTTTCACCGGAGTGTGCGATGTCACGCCCGACCAGGTACCCTTCACCTCTCCACCCTAGTCCCTTTTGACACATTTTTAACGCCCTTGTCGGCTTCTCTACTCTAAACAGTCTAAACTCTCAAGTATAAAGCTAACCACGAGGTGCGATGCAATTTAAAAGCATTCTACTCGCTCAACAATCCAGAAGAATCGGTCAGAAATCTCAACAAAAATTTATAATATCGTGTGAAAAAGCCCCATCATTCAGAAATTTTGACCGGAGTAAATTGACGTGTTGGAGTAAATAGAAACTAATATACTTTTAGGGTCCTTTCATTCCTTCGTCCATTCATTCATCCAAATTTCGTATTTTTGCAATTTATATTCAGAGCCGTAACTAGCCTTTTTTGCACCCGGTGCGAATAGATTATTTTGTGCCCCACTCCCTAAAAGAAGCAAATAAGGTCGCGGACAAATATTTAAAAAAGTTCAAGGTAGAAATGACAGACTGATGATTGTGTGCATTCGACGGGTTGGGTCGAATGTCTGCTTTTCAAATTCAACTGTCGAAAAACCGGCTGAACACGGGAGGTGGTTTTTTGCAGTTTTCCTCTCCACTGGCCAACCGTCCAGGCAATTGCGAGTACTTCTAATAAAGTCGGATGCAGTCGCGAGTTATTACTGGCCCCCAAATTTGTTCTTTTCCAGAAAACAAGAAATGCGCTAAAAAAAAGATATTTATGTAGATTTATAGGTTTCGTAAGCCCCATGAAGTTTAAAACGTATTTTCCATAAAAAGAAACATGTTTTTGTAAATTTTATTCTGAATCGTTAATATTAGGTGAATGCAGTTGAAACTCAACATTTCTCTTCACAATTAGTCACAGAATGCAAATCAAAAATTACTTTCTAAATTTCATGCCCATAAGTTTGTTCTGTATGGTCCCAAAAAACCCTTTAAGTGAAAAATTTTGTTTTGCAAGTTTTTGACGCTAATAAATTTAATTTGAAGAAAATAATTGTTTAAACCATTTATTACTATTATTTATAACAATATTTTTCAGAATAATGTTAGAAAACTGCAGTTTTTCTAAGATTTTACACTTTTTGTTCATTTTTCAATCGAAGTAAGGTAGTAATTAATTAAAGTTAACAAAAATAATTGTTGAAACGAATTATTATTTTTCTTAGTAATGCTAGATAGTTGCGGTTTTTTCCGAAATTTTTAACTTTTTGTCCACTTTTTACTCAGTAGAATAATAATTATTGCAAATGGACAAACAAGATTCGAAAAAATTGATTATTGTTTATAAATATGTTTTCTTATGCACTTTAGAGGCTTAGAGTAATGCTTCTTAGTAAGGAACAAATAATATATATTAATATAATATCAATTTAAACAAAAAAAACTCTTAGTAACTACTTCAAGGAAAATTCACATTTAATATGATCCGCATATAGAAAATTTGAAGAATATTTCAGATATATGTTTTATTTCAGAAAAATATATTTATAAAAAAGATTATTTGAAAATAGATTCTATCTAATGTTTATTTATTATTTGTTCATAACTAAAAAGCCAAAGCAAAGTTAAAAATTTCAGAAAAATCACAACTATCTCGTATTTATATAGGAGAAGATAATTTTAAATAGTAATAATTTTTTTTAACAATTATTGTTGTTAAATTGTATAAACTGTTATTATTAAAAAGAATAACAAATTGTTTAAAGAAGCTTTAAAGTCGTCCACATTCTTTTTCGAAATTTTATAAAATAATTTAAAATGTTTTGAAATCTTTGTCAATTTTATTTAAAAATTTTTCTTCAATATAAAAAATCATTTCCAATTTCCCAGGAATCTTAAGAATTTTTTTTATTATTTTAAGCTTAGAAACCTTTTTAAATTTTTATAAAGTTTCTTTATTTTCGAAATCTTCACAAATCTACACATTACATTCTTTATATTAAAGTGGTGGACACCTTTGCTCCATTAATTATTATTATTATTGAATGTATTATTTACATAACCTTACATTTCTCATAAACGTAAAGTTTTCGGAAGCTGCATCCAATCATGAACGCGGGTTACCCGGATGCAATAGTTTCGAGATAAGTTTCGAGATATTAATCCAAAATGGCGCCATGCACGTTTAATAATTGGCTCAGATTCTGTTAAAATTTTTAAATGTGATACAGTTTAAAGGTTAATTGAGAAATCATTTGGACTGAAAAACGTTAGAATTCGGGAGCATTTAAAAATGGGAATTTTTCCCTTCATAAATTTAAGTTTAAGGTCTCTTTAATTTAAGGAGACACATATCACAGTTAGATTTTGTAGCGAAATCGCATTACAATATAATATTTACGGTAAGTTCCAAGAAATTTATACTCAGTGCAATCACTGCGAGTTCCCTGGAACGATTTAAGTATAATTCGCGATGTGCTTCTGCCCTAGTTTCGGAAAGTGTCAAGAAACTTGAAACATGAGAATTCTTGGGTGCTCGTTCCTACCTCATTTGCGAACTTGCCGCTGTTGCCAATCAGATTTTCATTTATGTTTTCCACCACAACTCGGAGCTACTTTGAAATTCTTTGAAAAAAGTAGGCCATTTCGCAGCTGTAAAGTGGTTAATTTTCTTACGTTTGACAAGATCTGAAACGAATCGAGGATTCGTTTGATAAATGGGGTCAGGAAATCCATATTCGTTGGAATCGAGAAAATACAATGTCTCCCGAACGTTCTATTTCTCAAATATTGATTAAAACCCACCCGGAAGTAGTACTTGAATATTTAATAAAGTACACGTAAACTTTTCGATTTTTTTCATTTTATTATTCTACTATCCTTTACAAGTTTTTTTAGCCCGGTCCGCGTTAAAAATCTTGAAAATTACGGAAAATATAGGTAAACTTAAATTTCGTTAAGTGATGACATTCTAAACTTTCCAAAACTTTAAACTGTCTTTTAAAGGGTGTCCGAGAAACTTATTATTTAAAATTCCCAGACTTTTCCCTGATTTTCCTCTTAAAAATTTTTCACTTTCCCCGATCATTATTATATTCAAAGACCAGAATTTTAAAACAGTTGAATTTTCGATAGAAAGATAACTTTTTAACCAAACAGTTAAATTTTCAACAAAATAATTAAAATTTCAACAACACAGTTAAATCTTTAACCGACTACTTGAGTTTTCTACCTTCACTCTACGGAGATGAATTTTCAAACTAGTCGAATTTTCCAACAAAAAATTAAACTTCAAGCAAAAATAGTTAAATTTTCAAGCCAATAAGACAAATTTTAACTAGCTGTCAATTCGATCTCGAGTGTTTCCTCTTTATTTGTATTTATATTTATTTATATGGTGCTCATTTCACGAGCACTTTGCTTCCCGTTAGCAAATGTATTTGCTTCCTCATAGAGTGATTTTTTAAATAATAGACAAACTTAAGTTTTCATTTTGATCAATTTAAGAATAGAAATTTACGAAAAATGCAAAATTACAAAATAATACAAAAAATTTCAAAATACAATGACAAATCAGACAAATCAAATTTTGTATTTGAAATGGTAATTTTTCGAGCTGGAAAAAGAAAGGCGGAATGCTGCCATGCTCTACTCTTTTCCTAGCTTTATGATTTTTTTCTGAAATTGTCAGAATTATTTTATTTGAAAATTCATGATGAAAAAGTCTTTGCTATTCATGCATTAACTTTGAATTATGTTGATGCAAATTTTTTTTCTGCTTGAAACAGATGTTTCAAATATTACGATTGAGCATAACTTTCTTATTCTAAAAAAAGTGTATTAATAGTACAGATCAGTCGGTTTGCCTCAAATCAAGGAATCTTTTCTGTTCTTGCATAAATTTCAAATTATGTTGAGGAAAAAAAGTTGTACTATAAAAAACCGTTTTTTCAAATACTATGCATTACTATAGCTTCCTTACTCTTTAATAAAATACATCTGGACAATTATTAGAACACTGTATTAGACATTTTCAAATTAAGGAACGTTTGATTAAATGAATTCAAATTTTTTTGAAAATTTTACCATTGCAAAGCTTCCTCTGTGAGGAAGCAAAAATAATTAATTCTCCATCCGAAAAGTTGAATTTTCAACCAACACAGGTGAATTTTCAACAAAAAATGTAACAGTTCATATTTCAACCCAAAAAATTAAAATTTTACAAAAAAATATGAATTTTAGAACCAAAAAGTATGAATTTTCAAATCGAAAAGAATAATTTTCAATAATCTACATGAATTTCCAAACAAATAGTTGAATTTTAATCTAAGAAAGTTAAATTTTCAATCAAAAAGTTTAATTTTCAGCACACCTTTAAGATGAAAAATGGATATTCTATATAACAGTATAATTTTCAACCAGAAATCATGAATTCTCAACAAGAAAGTTAATTTTTAACCAAATAGTTACATTTTTAACCAAATAAGAGGAAATTTCGATTAGATTATAATTACATTTTTCTACCAAAAAACACGAATTTGCAACTAAAAAGGGTAATTTATAAACAAAAATATAAGACTTGTATTTTCAGTTACAAAAACAAATTTCAAAGCAACAAAATTTTTAACAAAAGTTAATATTGCAATCTTCAACTAACAAAAATAAATTTTGAATGTTTTAAAATTTTCAACCGTTACCCAAGTAGTTGAATTTTTAGTTAAAAAAAGATCAATTTTTAACATAATAGTTCAACTTTTAACCAAAGAGATGAATTTTTAACTAAAATTATGAATCTTCATTAGCAAATAGAAAAATAAGTTTTGATCGTATAATGTAATAGTAAATATTTCAACCAAAAAAGATTTTAATTTCCAAGAAAATAGTAGATGTTTCAATCAAAGAAATGGATTTTTAACAAATGGTCACATTTTTAATCAAGAAAATGAAATTTTAACAAATAATGTTAGAGTAGATAAATCAACAAAAAATATTTTAATTTTATGAATTCAACTGTTTATTATTTGAAATTCAAATAAAAAACAATTGAATTCATCGAAAAGTCGGCTTTTCAAAAAAATAGTAAATTTTTCAATCAAAGAAATGAATTTTCGAGAAATGCTAACACTTTTGACCAAGGTAATGATTTTTCAAATCAAATTTGTAATTATTCATTACAAGTTCCTAAAAAATGATGAATCTTCAACAAAAAAATAAATTTCTAACAAAATTGTCGAGTTATTGATTAAAAAGATGAATTTTCAACTAATAAGAATTATTTTTTATCAAAAAAGATGGAATAGTTATATTTTTAGTAAAAAAATAAAGTTTAACCATAAAAGACAACTTTTTAATGAAGTGCACAAATTTTCAACAAAATAGTTAAATTGTGAACCTAAGAAAAGGTTTTCAATCAAAGAAGATTAAGTTTTAATCAAGCAGTTCTATTTTGAATCAAAAAATATTATATTTCTGCTAGGAGAGATTAATTTTTTAATTGAAAGTACGAATTAAAAAAATAGTTGAATTTTCAATCAAGAAAGATTTTAGTTGAGTTTCCGAAAACAAAATATGAATTTTAAAGAAAAAGTTTGATTTTTATCAAAATTTTTAATTTTCAAACCAAAAGATAAATTTTCAACAAAACATTTAAAGTTTTAACCCAAGCGGATAACTTTTTAACCAAATTTTTGAATTTTCAAACAAATAATAAAATTTTGAACTTAAAATATAATTGTCAGGAGGAAGCAAGTGCAAAAAATTTGGTAGTACAAGGCAAATAAATTACTAACAAGAAGATTATATCAGGGTGTCCGCAAAACTTTGTTTTTAAAATTCCCTAATTTTTTTATGACCAATTTTTCATTTTCCCTGACCATTAATATTCAAAGACCAGAATATTAAACTTGTAACATTTTTAACAGAGAATCTTTTATAGACTGAATAAAACAATTTCAAATTAAAAGTTTAAATTTATTATCCTTGACAGTAATTTAAAGTGCCCTTATAGAAATTCCCTAACTTATGCACGTTTTTTTTTAAATCCCCGAATTTTTTCTGACTTTCCCTGATCAATAAAATCCCCTGACTTTTCTCTGATTTATTCCAGGTTTTTTCTGACGGCTACCCTGACTTTTTCTCTTATTTCGTTCTTTTTTCAACGGTAGACAGGATAACTAACCAGGGACCAGATTTCTAAAAAAATTTCCGATTATGTAAACAATAAAATAACAATTTTTTGAATCAATAATTCGAATTTTTGGTCGGTTTTTTGTAAGCGCGAAAGATAGATTTATGTACTTGAAGATGTAAACAATTTTTTTTCAGGAAACGAGAAAATAGAAATGAGAAAAAATGCTATAAATCAGCCAATTTACATTTTTTTAAACTTTTATTATTGGTGTTTATTGTTCATAAAGTGAATTAGTATTTCTCCAAATTGTATATTATTCCGTTGTTTGGTCACTGTCAATCCACTCATGAATTTTGCTCCTCCACTAAAATATATTAAATTAAAAGGAATAACACAGAAAAAAAATATTTTCTGGGATCTCTCACCTCTTGTTTCATCATAGCTAAAAAGCCGAAAAGATGTAATCTTGTTAGTGCAATAATTGGATTCGATTCGTCAATCGAATCAATTTGAAAAATCCGAAGCAGAAGTGGTCATTGTCTGCCGACGAACCAAATGTATTGCTGTTTCGTTTCGTCTCGTTACATGACACGAATTTTTCGACAATCAGTGAAAAAAACGTGTCTGCTTTGATGGAAAATGTATTTAGTTGATACCGAAAAATCAGGTCTCGTAATCCTCGATCTACTAACAAAGTGACGTTGATAAATTCAATATTTATGCCATTGTGAGTGCAATAAATTCACTTTTTCATCCCTGCTGAAAAAAAATATAATAAGAGGTAGACGTTTGGGAATGGAAATAGACACAATGGGAGAGAAAAATGTAAAATGTCATTGTTTTGGAATTTTGAACGCTTAAAATTTCAAGTTGTTTAATTTCGTCCTTTTTCAAAAGGGTTGAATTGGAAATTATTCTAATTATCATGAAAAACATTTCTGAATGCAAATCACTAAAAATTAAAAATGATTTATTCACGAATCTTCAGCTGTGAAACATTAATTTATTATCAGTATTAGTATTATTTCGAGAATAAATACAGCTTCAAAGCTGTATTAGCTCATCTAGTACGACGGGCCCCCATCCGAGCACAACCGAGCTAAGCGCTTCTTAACTTCGGCGATCGAAGAAGAAGCTTTTAACAATGACATTAGAAATAATTTAAATTGAATATTTCATTTACTTCACAGGATTTAATTAAAAATTGCTCACATACTTTACAAATAATGAAACTGAAATTAATGTATAGGAAGGGGTTGAACAAGAAAAGTATGTGACTAGATATTCTAAAAGAAAAAAGTAAAATAAAAAAGAATGTAATAAAATAGGCTGTGTCTAGTCGTCCCGAAAAATTGAGGGACTTGGAAAAGGGTATGGGCTAGTCGCCCCGAATCTTCCGGACGACTAGCCAAGCGTATGAAAAATATTGGACTAGTCATCCCGAATTTCGGGACGACGAGACACTTTGAATAAAATAGATTTGAAGCTTAATACCAAAAAATTATAGAAATTAATAGCCTTCTATTAAAAACAAGCAAAATAGAATATGACCGAAATTGATAGAATTGCATAGGATTAGAATATGTTAAGAGGAAAAATAACAAAATAAAATAGGTATACATTAATATGCATGTAGAACAAAAAAATAAAATATAGTGGGATGCCAGAAGGACTTCCATTTTGCATTTTTGAAAGCTTCAAATTTCAAGTTGTTCAATGTCGTCTTCGCTTAAAATTAAGAGATAATTATTTATGGATCTTCCAATGATAAACATATTATTGATGGCAAGTTTATTTAAGAAAAAATCAATGCTTACAATGTTTAAATTATTATTATCATTAGTTAGATTGTTATATTTTAACACCTTTAAATTATTTATTTTTAATATTATTTATTATTAATTCGAGAGTAAAGGCAGCTTAAAAGACAATTATAACAGTACTTGGAATTGGATATTTAATTTGTTTTGCACGATTTAATTTAAAATTTCTCATAGACTTTATATAGAATGAAAAATTTATTTAAAAAATAAAAGTATTTAAATAAATTTAATTATAGATTACAGAAGAAGAAGAAACAAAAGGGGAATGAATTAAATAGATCTAACGGTACATAACCAAAATTGCAAATATGTATAACCTTCTACTAAAAATAATTACAATAGAATGTGTCAGAAATGAATAGAATTTGTGTAGGATAAGAATATGTTGGGAGAGCTAGGAATCGATCGTTGAAGTTACGATAAAAAAAAATTAATTTCTAACCAAATAGTTAAATTTTCACCCAAAAAGATAGATTTTTCCTGAAATTAGATTAATTTTCTAAAAAAAAAAAATAATTTTGAACAAAATTCATCAATTTTCAGAAAATTAGTTGAATTCTGAAGAGAAAATTGGCAAATTATCTACATAACCGTTGAATTTGCTATCCGAAAAATTGAATCTTCAACCCTAAAACTTAAATTTTCAATAAAAAAGTTAATTTTCAATTCAGAAAAATGACTTTTCTACCAAAACAGAATTTACAACCAGTTGAATTTCCAACAAAAATTTTTAATTTTTAAACAAAAAGATGTATTTTTCCAAGAGAAAGATTAATGTTATATTAAAAAGACGAATTTTCAACAAAATACATCAATTTTCAACAAATTTGTTGATTTTTGAACAAAAGGAGGCAAATTTACTACAGAACAGTTGATTTTTCAACCCAATTTTTTCCAAATAGTTGAACTTTTATTTTTAACCGCATATTGGTATTTTCTACAAAAAAAGTTAATTTTCAATTAAATTGTTGAATTTCCAAGACAAAAAGATAAAATTTGTAACTCGAAATTTTGAATTTTTAACTTAAATGATGAATCTTCAACTAAAAGAAAATGAATTTGGTCAAATTATTTCAAATTTTAACCTTTTAACCAATAAAGATAAAGTCTAAGAAAATGTAATAGATAATACTTTGGTTGTGTATGAAAAACCGGTACCGGTAAAAAAAATTATCGGTACCGGTAAAAAAAAATTACCGGCACCGACAATATTTTTTCCATCGGTTTTTATAAAAAGCATATTTTAAGGATAGAGCCTAGACTGCCGGCAAAAATATTTACAAATTTATTTTTCTTTCATGTGTTTAATTCTACTGTTTTATCCTCAATAACGGCCATCTAGCTAGTTGACGTCGCAAACTAAAAAAACATTGGAAAATGTTAGGGATAAAACTGAGCTTTTTTTGTGGTTCCTCGCAGAAGACAAATCAGAGAGATGCAGGGATAGGGGTTTAACCAACATTGTTTCTGTGAACAGTCAAAGGGGTGCCTTCCCGACCCCACAAAGTGCTGGAAAAGGGAAGAGGTTAGATCAACATTATTTCTGTGACCAGACACAGCGGTGCCTTTCCGCCCCCACAAATTGTTGGAAAATGGAATTCTATGAATTCCTTGAGTTCCATGGATTCCTTGAATTCCATGAATTCTTTAAATTCCTTGAATTCCGTGAATTCCGTGAATGCCATGAATTACATAAATCCCTGGAATTCCAAAAATTCCTTGAATTCCACAAATTCCTTGAATTCCATGAATTACTTGAATTCCATGAATTCCATGAATTCCGTGACCTCCACGAATTCCGTGAATTCTATAAATTCCGTGAATTCTGTGAATTTCGTGAATTATATGAATTCCATGAATTTCATGAATTCCATGTAAGGTACGGCAAAAGTACCGTACCGCGACCTAAGAAGTTTCACTTCAAAAACCGGTAAAAAAATTGTCGGTACCAGTAATGTTTTTTTTTACCGGTACCGACAATTTTTTTTACCGGTACCGGCAGTATATGAACTTCATAATACTTTTAACAAAAAATATTTTTATTTACAATAAAAAACAGTTGAATTGAACCAAAAAGCAGTTGAATTGCTGACCAAAAAAGATATTTTATTGACAAAATGGTTGCATTTCCAACAAAATAAATGCATTTTTTAAACTAAATAGTAGAATGCTTAATCAAATGTGATGAATTCCGAGCCAAAAATATGATAATAAGGGAGTGAATTAGAGCCAGTGTGAAGTCAGCTGACGAGCGCAGCTCGGCTTCTCACATGCGGAGGAACGTCGCACAGTGGGGTGAAATCGGAAAACGAGGTTCAAAATGACAT
>JAUELO010000235.1:1875539-1887734 GCA_032357855.1 Amphibolips quercusostensackenii | reverse complement strand
GGATCAGGGATCGAACTCCGGACCTCTAACGTGAAGTCCGAGTGCCTATTATTAACATTATTATCATTATTATTATTATTATTATTATTAGGTCGTGATAGAACAAGAAGCTTTAAAAAATTCTAAGCGTCTAAGCAGACACTTGTGAAATCAAAACTTGGACAATTTTAAATTTTAAATCGAAGTGTCTTGTCGTCCCGAAATTCGGGATGACTAGTCCAATATTTTTCATACGTTTGGCTAGTCGTCCCGAAAATTCGGGGCGACTAGCCCATACCCTTTTCCAAGTCCCCCAATTTTTCGGGACGAATAGACACAGCCATTTTAAATATAAGAAATTAAAAAAATTGATTTACGACTTTCAGAATATTTTTTTTCAATTTAAACCACGTGTTTTGGAATGTTTTAAATTTGAATTTTCCTTTAAAACTGAACAGTCATTCTGAATATTAGTTTTAGAAAACTGTATAATTTTAAATTTTTACATGGGGAAATTTTCAAATGAATAAATTGCTTAGATATCAATTCAAAATTAATGAATCTTTAGCCCTAGCATTATAAATTCATTTAATTGTGTGTAAATATTTCAAAGTTAAAAAATTGTAATATCTCTAATTTAAGATTCTTCAATTTGTTAAATTTTAATTTGGAATCAGGGATGCTACAGAAGCCTTGTTTCAAAATGACATGACTTTTTCAAGTTTTCTGTCTACTATTTAAAAAATCCAGTCAATTCTATTACATTCAGACATTCTTCTAGATATTCTTCTAGACGCAGACTAATTTGCAAACGACTTCTTGTGCAATTATTAATAAATTTGAATGTAAAGAGTTATTGAATAATTGGAAAGTTCTAAACAGCTATTATTAATATTGTTATAAGCTTTAAAAAATTTAATTAATTAAAGAATCTAATGATGGCTAGGTCTTCTAGGACTCAAGGTCTTGTAGCAACCCTGTAAATTGTCCACTTTTTACGATTTTTATGTTATTACATATTTCAATAAGATTAAATCTCAATTGTTTAAATTATACAGTTCTTAAACTTTACTGCATACAATGGTAATGTTTTGAAAAGAATTATGTAAATTTTATAATAAAGTGTACGATTAGAAATGGTGTATGATAAAAATTAATAATTTTAAGGCATTAATGTACACAAATTTCTCAATTTAAAAAACTTACTCAAATTGGTGTAGAATTGAAATACAATTTAAATGCAGTCGAAGTAGAACAATTTCAAATTTTTACTCATCTTAAACTATGACCATGCATATTTTGAAAATTTTCAATGTAGCAAATACAGATTTTAAATCAAGAAACTGAAATTTACACGAGTTATATTTTCATTTCATTAACTTTTTTATTGCCTGAATAAGTGGTATTATTGTTATTATTTTTTAAACTTGTTCTCGGGTGAACTCGCGTTTTCATCATAGCCACGGACTAAGTCAAGTAACTGATGAGATGAGGATGTTATGAGTTAATTTAATACGATATCTAAAATTTTCTGCGATGATGTTGTAGGTAGAAAATGAGGAGCATGGTGTAGTTTGGAGTTCGTATTTTACCGCTGTTATCCTTACGCAGCGACCGCGAGCGTTGGAAGTGTCAACAGTCAACATTATTATTATTAGAGCTTCAATGGTTAAAAATTGAAAAAAAAACTAAAATTACTCGCAAATTTCGCAAAGAAACACGATAAGAGTACTCCCAGGTCCCGTGGGGGGCGGAAAGGCACCCCTGTGACTGGTCATAGAAATAATGTTGGTCAAACACCTACCCCTTTTCCAGGTCCCGTGATTTGAATAAGATCTACAACTTTTATTGAAAATATTTTGCGAAGTTTTGCGTATTGGCTGGGCTAAACGCAAAAACCCTTGATTTCTAAGGTTTTTTTTTATAAAAATTGATGTATCACTAATTTTCGGGAAAACTATCACTTGCAGATAAAAATGTTTAAAACAAAAAATGTGTAACTTGATGAGCTATACAATTTTTTTCAAAATATTTAGCGATATTGTGCGTATTGGCTTAGATGAACGCATAAAGCCATGATTTTCATGGGTTTTTTTTTCTTATGAAAATCGATTATCACTAATTTTCGCAAAAATTATTACTTTAAAAAAAATGTGTGTCGCAAAAAATATGTATTTTGATGAGGTCTATAACTTTTGTTCAAAAGATTTCACAAAATTTTGCATATTGGCTTAGATAAACGCAAAAAACCGTGATTTTTATGGGTTTTTCATGGTTTTACCATGAAAATCGCCTTGTCGCAAATGTTAACTATCATATTCGTAATCAGCGCGTCAAAATACATAAGTATACGAATTTTGAAGAACATCGGAGAATTTAGCTATTCGGAACTTTATCCACAGTCTGTATAAATACGAGTATAGAGCGATGCATTGTCCTTTTAGATTTACTTGATATATTGATAATAAGTCCTGCTCTATCGATGACCTTCGTACCCTCGTTTATACGCCTATCTAACCCTGCATCTATCTTTCCGTTATTTGTGAATAAGCGACCAAGATATACGTACTTATCAACTTGTCCTATTCCTTCATCATTGCGGAGAATATTGCATATTATTCTTTCACCCATTCTTTAAAAAACCATAATTTTTGTTTTATTCACATTAATTTTGAGGCCCATGCTTCATGTTTGTATTCACTTTGCAGTAAATGATGTTATTATACGAGATGAAATTGTTCTTCAAAATTTTTGTGATAATATTGCCTGCTCTAAATATTTATTCCTGTTTTAATCAATCATTAGATTTTGAGAGCACACTGCGGGACTGAAGACGCCCGGAAATCCCCCGGAAAGCGTTCGCGTTAAGAATTCGCAATTTTAAATGCAAGATATTGATTCTTAAATATGAAATAAATTCAAATCGTCTGGGATTTCGCATATTCTGACTTGTTAGGGCGGCAAGAGAAGGCACGAGGTTTACAAGATGTCGCGTCGAGCTGGCGTATATTACGTAGGTTGAATTTGCAAGATATTGGAGCATTCCGGTCGGAAGATTTCAAGTCTGCGACGAGGGAGTGAGCAAACAAAAGGGAATGTCTCAGCAAACGAATGCAGGCGCACGTGAGCAAAGGGTATATGAGCCGAGACCTTAACTGAAATGAAATAACACCCAGAGCGGGTAGCTGCATAAACAGTAGGGAGGGTTAGGGTTGTTACAGCGTGCTCATTCCAGTTTTATTTACTTTCCGCTATGAAAGAAAGTTAGGATCTGGCGACTGTGGATGCCACCTCAAAGGGATGCTGTGGACTCTGGCGGCTACGCGCTGCTCTTATCTCTCCTAAGCCTCCTCTTCGTTCGATCTGATCCAAGACCCACTGAAATCTCAACTATATAGAGATGAAAAAGAAACTTAATTCGGTCTATTCAAAATCAACAACGGCACAAGGTTATCCTCAACGTGGTAGCACCCTAGACGGGGAGACTCATTCTCATTCACCCTACCAATGTCCTCGCAGGATTTAGCAGCGTCATCAGTACCGCTTTGAGTTTCTTGTTTTACAGAATTCCATTCCAAATTCATTATCAGTTGTTTTTATTACTGAGATTATTCAGTTCTTTAATGAGATTCTAGTTAACGAAACGCAAGAGAGTCGTGTTTAATAAATTGAGATGGATTGAAGGGAGCAGACTGACGAAGAACAATGACACCAAATAACCTGAAGATCATTCCTGTCCGCAATTCTTTATTAAGCGAAACAGTTGTCTGATTTTTCCGTGCGGAGAGAATTGTTAGCTGGTTATTTAAATAAAAAGTGAGTGAAATCAAACACCATCTCGGATGTCGTGTTCGCATTACAAACGCCAGGTCTACCTCTCTGGTGCGAAAGCCGAGCACTCGGTTAACAAGGATAATTCTTGCTAAAAGTGATTCACGTGCTGTTATTCAGGGTGGTTTGGGTAAGAAATGTCCTTTAATTATCGCGACAACTAATTGGCATGGTAAACACGACTCTGGCGACAATATCTCGTTACGGGCAACGGTGAACCGTTCGGTTGTTTAACACTGTGAACGACACCCTCTGCTAAACTGACCTCTGATATTTTTTCTGTCTTTGGTTCTATCGTTGATCAGCCCTTTAAATTATTCTACTCTATGTGAAGGACTGACTCAAAGATTGTTTTTTAAAATCGGAAGGTGAATTTTGCAGTTGTTTTGATGGACAAAGTGCAAAAAGAAGCGAGAAAGTACAGAAAAGGAGTTTGGGGTAGGAAAGGCTAGATGAGAAGAGAAACGAATTGAAAGGGGCTACTTCAGCCTGGTTATAGATGTCGAGTCTGCGAGTAGGTATGTGTCCCTACTGGGGACAGGGGCTTTTTATTTATAACGTTATCCAATGGAATAACGACTGTGGCGCATACGCGAGAGTGGCGCAATTCCCGACTCATCTTGGCGACCCACATAGAATCCTGAGGCTTGGCAATGCTAAAAACGTTAATTGCGCTGTGTTAATAAAGACCAGTCTGCTTCATATCCACCTTTTCGACCTCACGAGCTAGCCAGATCTCATGGGTAATCAGGTACGGGTTGCACCACCACGCATTAATGCGCCAAAAGAGGCGGTACACCATTTTGTCCTCTATCCTTTTGCTTTACAAATCGAATCAGTTTTAGATATGACGCTGGTTGTGCAAATTTTAAACCTGAGTTATTAAGTGGTTAGAAATGAGGTTTGCAATTTCGTAAACCGAGTTTCTGTAAACACATCTACAGAATTAAGCTAGGGTTTACAATTTTGGTTTAACATCTTGGATATTTTAGTTTAATATCAAAGACATTTTAATTTAACTTTGTACCTTCTTCACGTCTATTTTTCTTCATGTAAATGGACAACATATGCATCTACTCAATCCGTGCAATTTTTTTAGTACACGCATGATTTGTGTAAGATGGTATTGTCTTTATATTTCTTTACCCTTTCATCCTTTCACTGTACTTTCTTCAAACCTGAAAAATTGTTGAAATCTATTTTTCTCCATATGGACCAAATATTCATCTAACCATTCCGGGAATTTGTCTAGTTCAATTATGATTCATCTAAGATGGTCTAGACTTTGTTTTTCTTTACACTTTCATCCTCTTACTGTCTTTACTGCTACTTTCCTGCTACTGCCTTTTCTTTGATTTGTAAAATAGTATGTAAACAAAGAACGAAAACCATCAAATTTGTCTAAATGATAGTAGCTATAGTATGAAGATCTGTTTTCATTTGATGCATGTTACGACGTTAAATTTTCTATCCTAATTTATAAATAATCTTCACTGGACTTTGTACATGTAAGCATTTTGCTTACAACTTTGTAACTTAGCAAATGTTGGATAATCTCTAAATCTAGTTTGACGTGCTGGGTTAGTACCCAAGTTGAAACTAAGCCGAAAAACGCAATAGCAAATACTCCGATATAACCAATCAGCAATGACGCACAAATCGTGTTAAATGGATATTCAATCTTAACTCGCCTAGCTTTGTTTCTTAATATTATATGTGACCTACTGAACTGAATGATCTTTTTTATTCGCTTGGAAATAAGTTTTTATTCTATTTCACAGATTATATAAGATTGCATTCAATAATAATATTCAGCCTGAATATGTCAACAAGGATGATAATTCTTCACAAAGAACTGCATATTTTATTAGCTCAGTTTAAAGTCTATCAATAGAATTACAAATAGGTAATGAAAATGAAAATAGAATTCCAAAAACAATAAAACAATCAATATAAAATATTATGAGAAGAAAATGCAGAGTAGGGTAATAGAGTACAGTGATTGGACACCTTTGGCAATAATTGTTTACTTTAAAATGATTATATAACAAGAAATATTGAAAATTAAAACTTATAATATATAGCATGGAGTGCGTTGAGAACAATCTTGCACTGTTTATTAATAGTTTTATTTGTGACTATTCTTTAATTACGTATATTTGAAGTGAATGGATAAACAATAGAATTCTAAAAACAATATAACAATCAATATCAAATATTATAAGAAGAAAATTCAGAGTAGGGTAATGAGTACAGTGATTGGGCACCTATGGCAATGATTGGTCACTTCAAAATGATTATATATTAGAAAATATTGACAATTAAAACTCATAATCAATAGTGTGGAGTGTGTTGAGAACAACCTTGCACTGTTTATTAATAGTTTCATTGGTGAATAATCCTGAATTACGTATATTTAAAGTAAATGGCTAGTCATTTTGGGGTGGCCAACCATTTTACCCATTACCCTACGCATACGTATTTGCGTATAAGCTATATGTTGTCAAAAGTAATGGAAACGATGATTTCAGTGCGATCGTAAGTAGTCATGTGGTCGAAATATTCTTCTGCAGGTAACCATCGTGACGTTTCATGATATGATATCGAAGCCTTTAACCAAATATGAAAGTGGTTTTGCACCAGCGTAGAAGCGAGCGAAATTCTAGATGTAATCTCTTTTTTGATATAAAGAAAAATAGGATTAAAAAATTAAACTGTTAAAGGCGTAAAACAATTGTCCAACCTTAATCTGTCGAAGTTTACAAGAATTAGCATGTTTCGCTAAGGACAGACCAATATCAATCTTCAAAAGTAGAAGAAATCTTACACGCTTTTATTGATGCCATTTGTCTGCTTGACAGTTTTCTTAAATAGGTGAACTTTTTTTTTGTTTAAGCACCGGCAAATTTTGTTACATTGGAAAAAAAATTGACCGTGGAAAACAATTTTCCAACACTTCTGAAATGAGCGTGCTTCCAGGTGCTTTTAGTTTATCTTATTATGCAGGGATCTAGGACAATTTTAAATTAAGCTTTAAAATTCTTCAAACGCAAGAAGATTGAAACAATGCAATTTACACCTGCAGAACTTTTCTTCATTTTAAAATAAAACTTCACTTTTCCGATAGTCCTTCAAATTTCAGAATACATCCTTATTTAAAACAGAAACACAACCAGATGATAAGATCTAGAAATAAAAACCAACTTCAATGACCTTTTTCGATCTTTTAATTTATTTTTCCCTATTCGAGGATGATGGTATTGTGAGTATTGAACGAAAGCGCGATAGGAAAACAAAGAGTTTAAAAAGCATTCTTAATTTTTTATAGTGTTCACGGGGAGTGGAGACTGGAGCGTTCCACGGATCACATTGATTCAATACGCGACGCGCAACCCCACCATCAATAAAGACCAGTAATTGCCGATGTGCCCCAACAGCCTCGGGGCAAAGAGGTTGCACAAACTCATTGGCACAGCGTACAGTGCACTCCGTACACCGCACAGAGTCCTGGCAAAACGAACGGAGAGAGAAACTCACAAATCCACCCCACGTAGACAGACAGTAGGTCGACTTATGCGAGCCACGTGCGCAATTCTAATTTGCTTGCGAGCACACCGACCTTAAAGCACAATGCAACCAAGGTACAGACCTACAGACGCGTTGGTTTTGCGGACAATAGTACCGCTCGTATTCCTACTCTTTTACGCCCTTATTGTTTCGCCTCTGCGTCAATGCGATATCAATCTCCACCGCTAGTGCCGGGTTAAGCGGCAAGCACAATGAACTTCACTCCTGTGATTCATATACCGCAGTGACGGTAAATGATTAGGACGATAACAATCCTGTTATCATCATGTTGACAAGGGGGGAATTCTGATAAGCAGAAGTGCTCTCATTTCATGATGGGAGACATTGAATTAAACCGAATTTGAAATTAGAAAAGCAGTTAAAATAATTAAAGCATTTACACTATGCTGGAAGGTGACAATGTCTATGGCTTTGAATTCTCTTCCAGTAGAATCATCCGAGAATATTTCGTGTACGACTGTACGGGTTCGTCTAAATTCAATTCACTCCAACCTGCCCAGCTCGTGCAATCAGCCAAATCGAAAAGGTCCCTTGCGAGTCTGCTCTCGCGAATTTTGTCTCGTTTCTTGGTCTCGTGGAAGGGGGTAATGCATTTGGCCCAATTTAAATTCTGAATGGGACGCGCTCGCCTAGAGCCCGCAGGACCTAATATAATCCCAAGTACAAGGGGCACAGTAGTTCGCTCGGATCCTAAGCCGCATACATTTTCCAAATAGGCACGTTAAGGTTAAGAATAACGCGCGCGTGCTTCAGCTCGCTGAAAGCCATCCTGAATAAAGATGTATATTCTAGACCCCAGGGAAAGTCCATCAACCTTTATTTGAGAAATAAATTTTTTAAAAAGGTATAATTGTTCTATCGTTTAAAACTAATATAAAAAATATTATTACGCTGAACGTAAAGATAATTTTATCATCTTCCTAAGCAGGTAAGAGGTCGATAACGGTGCTATAAAATCGCGATCTTTTAAGGGGGAATGCTGATCGTAAATACAATTCAGTGGTACGTGATGATACTCACCGACACGGTCTATGTCTTCCTGGGTATAGAAGTGGTGCATGACTGCGGTTTTCAGCGTACCGAGGTGGCGTCTAAATCACAACACGGTCCAGTTTATAGTCGGATATCAATCATTGCGACCATATAACAATCACTTGACACCCTCCGCATTCGCTCCCATCTCGAAGGTCACGGACGTCGTGACTTTTTGAGAATATTATCTTCCACACGCAGGAATTCAAGATAAAAATCAAATTATTTTCTAACCAATCTCTCTAAATAAAGTAAATTTTTTGGTCTCTACAAAACTGATAACAATCCATACTCTGGTCTACCTCAAAACATCGAAAACACATGATTGGCAGCAATCACTAAATGTTAATACAGACGTTCAACGCAACGAGAACTATGTTGTCCTCAGGACGGGTTAAGGTTAAGGTTTTTGACTTCGCGATAGATTTGGCGCTGAATCCATAGAACACAGTTTCTGGAGGTAGAGGCAGGTACAAGGGGTTCAAGCCGGTGGATGACTAAGGTTATGCCGGCGGGGATAAAGACAATCGAGATGTAGTAAAAAACGATGATATCGCGGTGGTAGACAACATTTTAGCGGATACGATACTGCCTGATTCTGCGCCGCGAACTCCCTACAGTGGCGCCCTGGTGGTAATTCTCACCACTCCCTCGCAAAGCTACCCAGCTTCGCCGCTCTTCGGACCGACGCCACCACCGCCGTATCGATTGGCCCAGTTGCCTCTCGTCACAGCACCACGCTCAACCACCGACCCACCACCTTTTTCGCCATGTTCTTCACCTTCGACCCTAACGACTCCCTCGAACGCATCTTCTTACGGATCTTCGATCCTGTACCGAATAACCTCGCTTATATTTATGCCCATTACAATAATCCAGGTAGCAATTTGATATTTTTATAAATGTATTGATGAGGCACGATTTATTGCGAGGAGGTAATACTACAGTTTATTGAGTAGAGTTTTCGGAAACATTACTGGTGGATGTATATCTATAACAGAGCTCACCAGAATGCAGCCATTGACAGCCTTGACTGCCAGTGTCAGTCAAAAGACTAGGTCAAACAGGCCACAATAACTTTTCGTTGAACTTGTTCTTTAACTGGTTCATAATCCTTTGCGGTAAATTAAAGTTAATAAAAACATAAAAATGAAATGTATTGTGAATTCAAGTAGACAAAATTCAAATCCTTTGGTGTGAACCATAAGCCGTAACGAGCTTTCACTGTAACGACCTTAATCATTACCAGGATTCCTGGAAATTGAAGAAAAAAATGACAGAAAAATTGTCTGTGAGTCAAACACTTGTTGCAGCAGTCAACACCTGCTGAAAGTGGTGAGCCCTTATCTATAGAATGACAATTGAAAACTGATAGAGGAAAGATGGCCCTTTTAGGATCTACAAGAATCACCCAAAAAAATAAGCCACCAATAAAATACAATAAACCAATACACAAGAACTCCCATAGAATCAAATCCGATTGACTAATTCTTAGAAATGTTGACTCCCATAGTTTCTCAGCGGGCAGGGAAAGAGACAGTGCTGATCCAATAAGTTTTTTGGCTCGCGCAGCGAAAGACGGTTGTCACTCATTGTGACTACCAGACTGTTTACGTTTCGAAGGTGGCGATTTACTAGCAAGGCCAGTGCGAGGCAACCTCCGAAGCCGCTATTATATGGGAACTCTTGTGTACATTATTCCAACTTAATCAAATTGAAATGATAACAATTAGTAAACTGACGCCACCGTGTAAGTGCGCCATTGTCCTTTAGAGAAGTATTTATTCGGACAGAGGCATAATTTGAAACCTTCCAGAGAGCAAGGAATTATTGCCAAAGCCGGAGTTGCTACAATTCTCAAGAACCGCACTCAGCTAAACAATTCCTCAGAATTTACTTGTAACTTGATGAAGAGGTTCCCACTTGAGAAGATTTAAAGTTGTAACTCTGCCGACTGGATCAGTTTCTAAATCCAAGCTAGGTTTTTTGGCCGGCTTTTGGAGACAATAATCTCGTATACTCAAGCAAATGGGAATGACAGATAGTAACTGCTGGCAAGGATCCATGAAGCTGCATTTAGGCCAGCCAACGTGCTAGCCATGTGAATGCAATTTGGTAGAATGTAGACGCGTTTACTGGACTAGGGATGCGGACCGGCTCACAGGCACTCTGGGTAGATCGATTTTGGTGGTCGTTTTGCACACGCGGTTCAGCGTCTCTTCCCTTTTTGTCGACCATTAGAGTTTTAATTGACGTTGCCACGTCATTGCCGAAATTCTGCTTCACTCCTCCTACGAACATGATCCTCATTGGGATCATGTCTAGATAACTGGAGGACGAGCTGACACTCGACATGACAAGTGTTATCCTTAATAATGGGCACGTTAGCCGCGACCTTAGCTACTTTATGAGGAAGGCGACAGTCATCGTAGGCTGCTTTCAAGCGGAGGAGGGTCTGGACGTGTTTGCGTGGGCGGCTAGAATGCAGAGAGCCGACGCACGAAAAACAGAAGGGAGAGCATAAGCGACGACAAAGGATTGCGGTATCATTATTATTGTCGTTATTATTATGATGCGCTGCCTCGAGTGCATGACAATATCAACGGGCGGTTGCTACGGGGATCATCGACCGACCCCACAGGCGGATGTTATCCGAAACCAAACTAACAAGGTTCGTGATAAACAGTGCCCATTACAATTTTACTGAAATATTTGAACTGGTGGTCGCGAAATACGTTAGAAAATTATATTGATTGCGTATACTGGAAACAATTCTTCAATGATCCTTGCCTGTTTTTTGGCAGAGACCCACATATTACGACTAATATCGAGAGAAAACTGACTGATGAACTTAGAAAGGTCTATAAGCTGATCATCGCTTTCTACAATACTTTCAAAGACTCTTAATTTCTTCGCCTTGAACGAGAATTAGGAACTTTGCTTTTATTTCGACTAGAGATCTTTGCGAGAAAGAAAAGTAAGTTATCGTTTTTCACCGAAAGTAGTTATTAACTTAGCGCAATATTTGTTTTCTTCGTATCTCTCAAAATTCTGAAAGTTATTAAATTCATAGCTAAACAACACGTATACAAATGAATTTGCTTACTAGTACGTGTTAACTTTCTCCGCAAAGGGACGAATAAAATTTGCATTTATAAGAAAACTATATAAGTGAGGGCTAGTTCTTTGAAGTATTGGTGCCCCAGCTGGGACTGGATGTACTTCCCTACGTTAAAATTGTGACAGTTTAGACAAATTTCATCATCTTTTATTATATTTGTATATTATATATTTTCATATTATTTATTTTTAATTATTTTTAAATATTATTCATTTTATATTACATACATCCTTTATTTAACATTCTTTATTTAGACAGATTTTCGTCTTGAAAATGTATGCTAAATCTCGAATGCATAATGTAATGCACAAGAAAGTTGCCGTACATTATAGAAAGTTTAATTCAAGCATTTTGAGGAGTACAGGTTGTAATAAGATGAGTAAGAGCACATTTTCTCAATTAAAGTTACAGAAAACTTTATGTCGTCTGTGTTGCCTGGGGACGTTACTGCTTACGTATTCAACATCCTGAAGCTTATTCGGAGTTTGCTTCAGAGAGATTGCAATGTATTATCAGTTTCGGAATAAGAGAGGGGGTTCTAGCCTGGAAACTCTGTCCCGCCTCTTTGGGTGCGCCAAAGGAAGCCGATATACTACTATCCGAAGCGGAAGAGAAGCTATCGGCCGAGCGTTGCTTCTCGTCAC
>JAUELO010000235.1:1716983-1730217 GCA_032357855.1 Amphibolips quercusostensackenii | reverse complement strand
CATGGTCTTGAAGACATATTGAAGACATATTGAAGACATCCAAGACAAACTCAAGACCAAATATTTTTA
This sequence comes from Amphibolips quercusostensackenii, assembly GCA_032357855.1. Lineage (NCBI taxonomy): Eukaryota > Metazoa > Arthropoda > Insecta > Hymenoptera > Cynipidae > Amphibolips > Amphibolips quercusostensackenii. The sequence goes on along the minus strand of JAUELO010000235.1, from coordinate 1,730,148 downwards.
CCCGGGATGATTGCAATACTCATTAGAGCCCTGGGTTTTGCCTCGTCTTGGCTTTGCCTCGGTTTCCCTTCGCCTTGGCTATACTTCGGGTTCTGGCACTTGTGGCACTTTTATCATAAATAAGTGTTTTATCACGCCTTTATGATATAGATTACATATTATAATGCTCATAAAGTGATGACGTAATATAATTTAAATGTCAAACGAACAGCTGTATTAGACTTTATCAGACGTTGAGCGATTCATATTATCACCGCACTAAGGCGCTGTCTACATACCACATGGCAGTTGAGTAGCTAATTGCGTTTTGATAAAAAATATTGTATGATACACGGCCCCTGTGTGCAAATTTTTCCTCGTGTGATTGCAATACTCACCAGCGTAGAATCGTTTTTTTTTTCAAAACGGCTATTTCACAGTAGCATAAATGTTAATTGAATCGAAGAACTAGTAGAACATATAGATTAAATGGTCGATTGTGCCCCTATTGAGGATTTTGACGAAATAAAAAATCAGTACTGTGAAATATCGATATACGTCGAGAGAATTGATCCAACGGTCGTAAGCGTCATAAATGGGTTCGTAATCGTAATGCAAAAATAATAATAGGTGGCAGCACTGAGGCGAGTATTATACCTTTCTGTCTCTGAGAGAAGAAATTCAATATGGCACTTATTATTCGGCTGCTTATACTTAAATATATGAGGGTAAATAAACTTTAAATATATGTTTCGTGCTTATGTGTGACGGTAATTTATATTTTCAGTGGAAATTATACATAAAATGGGATATATGGTGAACTATGGTAAACCTCACCAACTAATCAAGTGGCAGAAAGAAAAAGATTTATAAATCTGTTACGAATTATATATGATGAATATTGATAAAGAAGTTTGAAGAATGTATTTTTTTGATGTTTAAAAGGTATGAATGGCATTTTATATTTATTCAAAACATTTCTTTGATTGAAATTTTTATCTTATTAACAGAAGGTCTAGTCAAGTCTAGTACTCGGCTCAGTGCTGCCACCTACGATTAGTTTTGCATCATGAACCAAAGATATTTCACATAAACTTCATACATGGCAGAGATACTTGCCTGTGTCTGTCAGGAACAAGAGTGTATGCACATGCCTATACGTATAGTAGGAGGACCGATCAACGCATCCTCAGGCACATAAATATGAGTATAGCTGCACAACGGAAGGCGTTACGAAAAACATCACGATCCGATAGGAACGTATTTTAAAAGCAAATATGCACAAACCGGGCGCTTCTAGTACAGGTGCATGCTCGTGAATCGCAAAAGCTCTGAGTACATTAATTTTTATATTTTTAAACATCCTACACTTTCGCGAATAGAATCGGCAACGGTGTTTTCTGTATTTGATCATTTTTATTGGATCATTCATATTATTTCATTATTTTTGTTTATAGTAGGATTAAAAAAGTTAAGTTTCGCTTATAATTGAAATTTGTTTAATTTTCACGTGAGATTATAAATAATAAAAATGGTTTGGTTTCCAGTTGAAAACGTCAAAAATATGTGTAAGTCTATTTAAAACTAAAAGTCATCTTTCATTTATATTAATTTTAAGTTTTAAACATTCTGTTGGCTAGTCCAGACTCTACTAGTTAATTTCAATCATAATTTGACTTGATCCAATTCAGCCATGATTCAAGTTCTAACCCACGAGTCAAGTCACCCACGTTACGTTTGATATACATAAAAAAATATTTAGATAGTTGTGGAAACTCAGCCCACATGTAGTCAATAATCCAAAAGGGAAAAGTGCTAGATACTGTTAATGGATCAATAATCACTTTACTTTACAATAATCCGAAAATGCAAAAACACTAGAGGCTGGTCGAGAATCACTGATTTAAATAGAAAATACTTTGCAGTAGGTAAACAATGAGTGATTTAGAATTCGGAACTCGAAAAAATACTTAATATCACTTTAAATAATGTTGCGCGTTATACCTGGTCTGAGATAAAGGTCGCGAGTTCCCAGCACAAAAGTAAAAAAAGAACTAAAAAGAGTAAACTGGATACCGCCCATTCATCCAATTGAGCGAGCGTCCGCAACAACACCACCATCGCTTTACACTCGCGGTCGCAAGGTCTCGAGCGATAAACAATAAGAAAAGTGATCGCGCAGAACAATAGCGTAAGAGACAAACCCCTAACATTACACAACTTATCAGGAATAGTATACATTTCTCAATTAAAAACTTATTTTAGATTTTAACTAAATCAAACTGAATAAACTTAAAAAAGTATTAACGCCTTCTAAACTAAGGGAAGGGTCGTTGGGCAAAAGGAAGTCGTTCCAAATTTCAGAAATTTGTTTTATTGGTTAAAAACAATTGTCTTGATCCAGCTTATTTCTCTGTTGAAGATTATGCTTCAGTTCGATTTAGGAGAGGATCAATACTTATTTTTATTCATTTTTTTGAAGAAGTTGTTGCTTCTTTTCGCCTTCTCGCGATTCAATAGAGCTAAGTTATAGCTTGAAGTAACGAATTGTTTGAATTCAAATCGAAAAAATTAATGAAACTCTTCATGTATCAGAATTTTTGTTTTTGGGGACGCGCCATACCTCCGATAAGGATATTCTTTGCAACTGGTTGCTTTACTTGGAAGTGCAGATTTTTCGCAGACGCTTGATTATTTTAAACGCTCATTTCGCTATTTAATAGTGGTAAGTGGTAACTCAAAAGCGATTATTTTTAAATAAAAAAGTTATGCATCTCTTCCTAAGTCAAAATCAACAATTTTTGGGACATTTGCCCTTCGAGATGGTTGCTTTTTTCACCATTCGATAGAATCTGACCAAGCCTCGATAGGTTTCTGTAGTTTTTTTGATCAAAATTAAATGCATTGCGGTTAGGCAGTTTGTTGTATCTCTTGTAAAATTCGAGTTTTGACACCTAGGCCCTTTTGCTAGACGACTCGTGAAGTCATTTAAAACTGGAAATTGTTAATAAAAAGCTTTAAAGATTGAATAATTTTATATTTAAAGCGTTTAGAATAAAAAAATTTTCAACATTTCAAAAATTACAATAAATTGTGGCTAAGTGGCGCATGTGAGGAAAAAAGGCGCACAGACGATTTTGTATTTACAAACGCGTTATTTGCTTTTTTTAAGTAAAAAATATAAATAAATGTAAATAAAATTAAAATAATAAAAAAAATAGAAAGTAAGATGAAAAAATAATAAGCAATAATAAAATAAAATAATAAAATAAGACTTCAATGAAAATGTGAAGGTTTTGAAGGCCATGGAAGGTGAAATTGTTGAATTCCAAATATTTTTAATTCTAAAATTGTCCTTCTGAATGGAAATAATAGAATTTCAATTTATTTTTAATAAACAATAATAAAATTCATTAACCAAGCCCATTTTTACGTCCAAATAGTTAACAAACATTATCAAAAATGTCTTGATGAGGAAAAAAAAGTTTCAGTAGTCTTATTTTTAAAATAAGAAAAACTGCGGAAAAATGAAGGGTGATTATATTAGTAATAATCAGTTGCAACGATGCGATGTCTCTCAAGTCAAAAAAAATATATAATTCGAAGGGGAATTTGGTTTTAGAGACTGAATATTAAAGACTATTCATTAGTTAATTTTCGTTGCTATTCTCCACATTACAGTAGATATTTGTACAAATTATCAAATATTTCCTGTGGCTGCAATTTGGTACCATTATCGATTAGAGCGGCGCGCATTTGAATGAATCTCAATTATTGTTAATCCGAAATAAACATTGCAAGTTCATGCATAGACTGACAATACTAAAGCACTAATGTAATACTACGTGAGTTTCCAGGGGATTACTCGAAAATGTCTGCGAGAGCTTTACTGCTGAGAGACTGAAAAATTATAAATGCGGTAAACCGCAAATAAACGCCAGTGGATAAGCTTTACAGTTATTATATCATACACATACAACATCAAAAGTACTTAAGCATTTTGAACAGTTACGTAAATTTGTTCTGAGAAGAGCTCAATTGTTATTATAAAAATAGCACGCTACGCACGCTTATGACACTTTCCTGTTTTTATTGTCTGATTATAACATTAAAACATATGCTTAAATGTACGCTACTGTAAAATATACTAAAAGGGTCCCCGGGCATAAGGGCGAAAGTTCCGAATTTCGGAAATGCGTTTCATTGGCTGAAATTAATTTTTTAAAATTAACTCATGTCGTAGTCGAATATTATGGTCCAGTTTAATTTAGAAGTGAGTCAAAATCCAAAATCCGTGTCTACCCGCAGCCTCGGGGTAGACGGCCATATAGTGGAGGCTATTAAAAATCCATTTAAAACCGGATTGAAAGCGACGAGCGAACTCTCTTATGTCAACACTCATGTATACATATAATACGCAGTTCAATACTGACTTTTCAAGCGATAGCCTTTAGTGTAGGTCGTCAAGGGTCAATCAGGAGGGGGAGGGCAGAACCATCAAAGCGTGAACATCCGTGAAGCCAGCTAAATAAAGAGCGGCCTTATTACGCGAAATGAGGGTATTTTCGTTTTTGGGGACGCGCAACGCTACTGATAAGGCGTTTACTCGGAGGTGGTTGCCTTTTAGGATATGCCTTTCATAGTTAAATAAAGTAAAGTCAGAGCTCAGAAGAAATTTCTTTTTTTTTTTAAGATTAAAAAATAAAAAAGTTATGCAGCTTTTTCTGCGTCGGGTCCGGCGTTTTTTGGATGAGCCGTTCCTTGACAATGATTCTTTTACCATATGGTTGCTTCTTTGTAAGCGCTCCTTTTTCCATTCAATAGAGCTAAATGAAACTCGAAAGAAAATTTTTTTAAATTGAAAAATAAAAAATTTATGCAACTCTGAGTCAACATCGACGTTTTTTGGGATGCATCGTACCTTTGACCTTCTTTCTCGAAGGCAGTTGCTTCTTTTAGCATCTCCCTTTGATGGTTCGATAGAGTTAAGTAATATCTCGAAAGTAATTTTTTGTTTGAAAAATGGAATGCAGCAAAGTAAAATTTTTTGTGTTTTCTCTAAAATTCAAATTTGGCACTAAAGCCCCGGGGCCCTTCAATTAATAATTATAATTAAAAATAAATATCAAAAGAGCTACATCGGCTTTCATCCGATTTGAATCTAGTTTTAATTTCAATCGATTTCTAGCAAGCTGTAACTATTATTCAAACACAAAATTTTATCCTAGCAAAGAATTAGAACCAGAGAAATAAATTCATCAGTTAATTTGTGATTTTATATCGTAATAAGATGTTCTTGAAAGGCATTCTATAATTTAGAGTCCTGATGTCTTAGATTTACGTCACTGATCCATTTTTAAGAGTTTTACAATTAAAAATTCCCTATCTTGTTTACTTTGATATGTTTATAGTTTAAAGTCATAACATTTTTAACATTTTTTTTAAATAGATCTATCTTGAAGATTTTCAAATCTTGAATTTTAAAAATATTAAATAAAAAATTATTTAATTTACGAGATTAACATTTTAAAGTTTCTTTATATTGTGAAACTTGAGACTTGCATAATTTCTAATTGTAATTTCAAAAATACAAAACTCTTTAATTTTAATGATTGGCAATTCAAGGTGCTACAATTTTGAAGAACTATAATTGAAAAGTCTTCAATTTTCAAAAAAGAGAATAGCAAATTATTAAATTTTCCAAAATCACATTTTAAAGGTATGTGAAACTAAACTATTCCAAAATCTTTCATTCTCTTCTTCTAAAGAATCTTCTATTTTATTTTATTCCAAAAAATACCAAAATATTCGAAATTGGAGATTTATTAATTTGAAATATTTATTATTAAAAATGATGTAATTTTTATTTATTTCGTTTGTTGATTATGTAGTTCAATTTTTAAATATTTGCAATTAAAGACTCTTCAATATTTAATGTGTATAATAGAAAATTATGAAATTTTTTATGCTTTTCTTGGAATAGTTTAGTTTTGAAGGTTTAAAATTGAAAATGATTTAATTTTAAGGATCTGAAATTGAAATTAATTCAATATTGTACATTTACAATTCAAAATTGTCTAATTCTCAAGGGACAATAGCACGCGATTAGTAAGCGGAAACTTGAGTGTGGATGATTAATAATTATAAAAAGCTCTCAATGTAAAAAATGCCAGACTTAGTATCGCGAATACTTCAATTTAAGAGTACTTTAAATGTTCAATTCTTTATTTATGTTCTATTATGCAATACTCCTTCATTTTATTTTTAAACACTTCAATATTTGAAAGCTGTCATTTCGGTTTTCTCTATTTGATTTTAAAACGCTAAAGGTGTTTGCCTCAATCTAAATTATTCTCGCATTAAATTTTAGTGAAAAAGACAGAGGGAAACTTATAGTATTCTTGGAACGCAATCTTGAAATGATGAGCTGAAAATGCACCCTTCAGCAATTTCACACGTATTACCGCAAGAATTTAGGGCAAACCTCTGTATAGGCCCCTGATATCGTTATTGCATTTTTTCTCTCAATAATATAAGAAAATTTTTGATATTTTTAGGCCAATACAAGCTTAATTCAGGGTTACCTAAAAACTTGATTTTCAAAATTCTATGACCATTTCTTGATTTTTCCCAGACCAATTTTTGATTTTACCGGACCATTAATAAACAGAATAAAACAATTTCAGATTATAATTTTAAAATGTCAAAATTATTTATTTATTTCAACCATGAAAGATTATTTTTCTACCATAAAAGATGAATTTTTAATCCTAAATAACTAATTTTTAACAAAACAGTTAAATTTTCGAACAAAAAAGATAACTTAAAAAAAGACTTGAATTTTCAACAAAATAATTCAATTTCCGAACAAAAAATTGAACTTTTAACCAAATAGCTAAATTTAAAACTTGTGTTAATCAAATTTCAACCAAGAAGATTAATTTTTTATCAAAAGAAGAATTTCCAACCAAATAGTTTAATTTTTAAAATAAAAAGTTAAATGTTTTAGAAAACTTACGACTTTCAAACCCGAAAGAATGAATTTTTGACAAGAAAAGTTCATTTTTAATCAAGAAAGTTGAATTTTTATTAAATAGTTAAATTTCAACAATAAAAAAATAATTTAAAGCAAACAGTTGGATTTGAAACCAAAATGTTAAACTTCAAAGCAAAAGAAACGAGTTTTTAATAACATAGTTGAACTTTTAACCAAATAATTTAATTTTTAAACAAATAGTTGTATTTTAGAAGAAAAAAGATAAGTTTTTTTTAAGAAAGTTGAATTTTCTACAAAATCATTACATTTTCTACAAACTAGTTAATTGTTCAACTTGAAAAGATGAATTTTTAATATAAAAATGTAATATTTGATACATCAAAGAAAAAACATGTAATTTCTGCTAAAACAAATTAATTTTACAGCAAAACTAATATATGCATTTTCAAAAAAATAGTTGAATTTTCAACTAAAAACGATAAATTAAAAAAAAAGTAAAAGTTACATTTTGAAAAATAAATAATAATTTTCAGCAAAAAGAACGAATTTTCGAGAAGAGATCAATGATTAACTAAAATCATTAATTTTCCAACTAAACTGAAAAATTGTTAACAAATAAATATTTTTCATTCATAAAAGAAAAAATAAGTTCATCCAAAGTATTTAACTTGCTCGGCAGAAGACGAGTTTTCGGTAAAGCAGATAAGTTTCCAACCCAAAAATATATAATTTGGAATTATTTAAAAAAAAAGAGAAGCATTTATGACAAAGTAGGTGAATTTTGAACATAAGGGATGACCCTTTAACCTTAAAAATAAATTTTAAACAAACCAGGTAAGTTTTTTACTCAAGCAGTTGAATTTTCAATTTAAAAGGAGAGTTAAATTTTCAATTAAAAAAAATTTATTTTCAAACAAAAAACATAAATGTTTAACCAAGGAGGTGAATCTTTGAATAAAATGATAAATCTTGAACAAAAAAATGAGTTTTTAATAAAGTAGTTCAACTTTTAACCAAGTAGTTAATCCTCAACTAAACGAGATTAATTTTCAACAGAAAAGTATCTCTTTTATTGAAAAAATATGAAATTTATACTAAAAAAAAAGATTTGTCTAATCAAATAGACGAATTTTCAATCAGATCATAAAATTTTTAACGAAAAAAAAATCATCAGAAGGAAGGACCTTCAAAGAAAAGAAATGGAAGTACAAGGAAAATAAATCTCACAAGAATATTATATCAGGATGGTCGTAAAACTTCATTTTTTAAATTCCCTAATATTTCCCTGACCAATTTTGCATTTTCCTCAACTATTAATATTCAAAGGCCATAATCTTAATCTTGTAACATGTTAAACAAAGAATCTTTTATAAATAGAATAAAATAATGTTTAATTCAAACAAATTTTTTTTAATGTATACCTTGATAGATATTTAAAGTTTCTCTTACAAAAATGCCCTTACTTTTGCAAGACTCTTTCAAATTTTGTTGACTTGATTGACTTTTCCCTAATTTAAAGGTTTTCCGTCACCTAGACCAACCTCTGTTCATTGATTTAATTTTGAAAAGTTTCGTTTCCAACAGAAAATATAAATTAAAAAATTTTTTGTATTCTTCGAAAGTTCTGCCTTTGTAAATTAATAAACATTCTTCTGCGCAGGATTTTAAATTTAATTGGATTTCATTACTTTGTTGGTACGTAACGTTATTTTGCTGCGTGGGCGGAGAAATCGTCTGTTATGGGGATCATTAGTAATTCTACCAATTATGTGCACCAGCAGAGAGTAAAACCGATGCTCGTGTTTCATTCGGCTTGTTAAAACTCGCTTGCAGGTTTGAAACTGACAGACGTGTATCATATTATCAGTTTAATAACAGCGGTTATACACTATTTTTTATCTGGAAGTCTATTCAATGCTTTTAATTATTATTCTTCATTGAATTTAACTTCTACATAAAGTGTGTTTAAATAATAAAAACAAAATATCCAAACATTTTAATTGACTACAGACTTCACAGTGCAAACTTTTTAAAAATAAGGGAAGAAAAACTAATTTAGTTAGCACTTCAATTACTTAATTGTATTTTTTAAGATTTCTCAACAAATATTTAGCGATCGCTTAAGTTGTTTTATGGCCGATAAGCAACTTTTATGAGTTATTAATTTTTATTGTTTACCGTTTAAAATTTTCAAATTTTTCCTTACAGTAAAAGGTGTTGCTTTTCACAAGGATGACAAATTTTTTTCAAATTTCTGGCGTGAGAAAAAAATTTTGATGGGGTGCTTAACAACCATCAAGCATCAATTTTAGGATAAATTTTAGGTTTGGGTGTCAAACTTAATCTCTGAAATTTTTTTAAAACTAAAACTCATTTGAAGTATTTATCTCTTAATTAACAATAATTGACTCTGCTATAAGTCCGAATTCAACTAACTATTCTTAGTACAAAAACAATTTTCTTTAAATCAATAAAATTGCTCAATTCTTGTAGATATTTTAATTTCTTCAAAAACAGTTTTTATTTTAAAAATTTGTAGTATTCTGAATTAATTATTATAATCATATCTTATGGCATATGAAATTATTGTTAATTAAATGGCAAGTATTTCTTATAAGCTACGTATTCCTAACAAAACATTAGGGCTAAATTAGACCCTTGAAACTGAAGATTATCACAAAATTAATACTCTAGGGAAGTTAAAGACCCATTAAAAATTTTTTTTCTAGCACTAGGAATTCGAAAGGAATTTCACGTCTTTGTAAAGAAGTAGCACCATTAATTTAAAAAAAAAATTAAAAATTTATGGAATGAAATTTAAAAAAATTTACTTCTTCTTTAACGTCCAACTGTAATAAAAAGGGATATTGACTTTCATTTAATTTTAATAAATTATAAAATTTATCAAATATTTTAATTAAGGTAGTGTCTATACGTCCGGACACAAGCCACGCCCCCTTCCCTTTTCCAGGTACCCCTTCCCATTGTAAAAGTCCGTCCTTTTAGACTCGCCAACGTTATAAGCATACAAAAACGTACGGACTGTCCGTACTTTTAGACTCGGCCTTTAATTAAAGCTTCTGCATGAGTTTAATATTTAAAATTCATGAGATATTAGTTTTAAAATTTTTTGTGTTCATTTAATGAAATTAGTTGTGAAGAGAAAGCGAATGATAAATCAATAACGAGATAAACACTAAACTCTATACAAACGACAACAGGCTAGAGGTCAATGAAATAATTTAAAGGAAATACATATATTTAAATTGCACGCATATTGTACTGAGAATAAATATTTTAAAATTTTGGTCGATAAAATAATTAATAAATATTAACAAAGAAATCATTGTCGCAAGTATGAAGAAATAGAGCAAATATCTTGAAAATAGGGGAATTTTGTTGAAAAAAGAGGCAAATTTTTTAAAAAAGATTAAAAAAGGGGAAAAAGGAAATAACTGTAAAGCCTGTGACTACTAATAAGCTCTTCTTTTAAAAGTAAAAAAATGAAAAGTGTAAACTTCGAATAATATATCTCTGGGAAAATTGCTCAGGTCCTAATAAAAGGCTCCTGGATTTGAACCCGTAAAATTCGAACCATTCGAGAAGAATTACTTGAGACAAGCAAAGCCTCATCTATTTTTCCTTATTTTTTCTACACTGAACGACTAAATTTTCTCTTTCTATTGCAAGAGTTCTTGGCGCCGATTCAAAAGCGTGAGCGTGCTGGCCCATCCTAATCGATATCTATGATGAAGGGCAGGCAGCCTATAGGAATAAGTGTAATCAACGAACTCAGTATAGACAATAGACATCGTGTTCGTTCTCAGTGATCGTTCCAAGCTATCCTCCTCGCGTATGTATGTGTACATTAATCGCACGTCCAATTAAAACTTTCCCATTTCAAGAAACAGAACTGAGCAGGGATTAAAGAGCTTACGGGTAATAAAACTCTTAAAAAGCTGTTATTAATCACGTTCTACTGTAGTCACATATTTATTCTACTGTAAAAAACATTGTCAGACATTTCACGATCCCTGAAAAAACGTGACCAATTCAAGCCCATTATTATTTTCGATCAAGCGATTTATTTTGCTCGAGACCTAATTTATTTCATATCGAGCAGGCAGTCCTCGCTCAAGTCACAGAATAATAACAGAGTAATAACAATAAGGAGAAAATAGAAGTAAAGTTGAACAAAACAGAAATAGGGGATTGGTCAATACAAGGAAAAGCACAATGCAGGGAAAAAGACAAGAATAGCAAAATGGGAGAGGGAAATGTAAACGAAGAGATGCAAATAATGATAGGAGAAATAAAAAGAGTACTAGAGCGCACAAGCAGAAAAAGAAGTTAGTGGAGAAGGGAAAAAAGGATAGGATAAAGATTGTAAAGAGAAAAAAAACGAAGTGAGGCAGAAATTAAAAAAATGTAGAAAAGGGAAAAGTAGCGGAGAAGAATTTGGCACGAAAAAGAGAAAGGTGCGATAAGAAGGAGGAGGAAAACAAAAGGTTTGAAGAAGAGACGGAGAAGGCTAGGACGGAAGAACAGGTCTGGAAGATAGTAAATACAATAAATAATTGGAAGATAATTTGGGAAAGAGTAAATCAGGATATTGAGACAGCAGAATGAAAAAATATTTTACAGGTTTGCCAGGAGGGCTAGAAAGGAAAGCCAGGAAAGAAGGAGAAGATGGTAGGGAAAGAGACAAGGAAGTGGACATAACATGGCAAGAAATATTCAAGGTGTTAGAAATAATGAAAGGTGAAAAGGCGCCTGGTATATATATATTACTCTAAATGAAGTCTGAAAATACGGGAAAACGTAACTGAGGAATGAGCATGGACAACATATACGTTTTAAATTATCTGGTAAAAAAAAGGGTTAAATGGAGGAAGGGATAATGATAGAAATGTTCGTTGGCTTGAAGAAGGCGTTTGCCTCATTGAAAAAAGTTAAGATAGAAAAAGTTATTGTGAAAAAGGGGATATGAGGGTGTTGTATAAAGAGAGTACAGGGAATCTTGAAAGAGACAAAAAGCAGGGTAAAGGTAGCAAAGCAAGTAGGAGATAGTTTCTGGTTGGTGAGAGGAGCAAGGTAAGGATGTTCTCAAAGCCCATTTTTATTTAATATATTAATCTCGCACTTTGAAGTAGAAATAAAGAGACAAAGATAGAAGGGAGTTAGTATAGGAAAAAAGAAAAGAAGTGAGAAGAAATAAAGAATGGACTGTGAGATAGAAGAGAGTTTAGTTAGAAGAAGTAAAGGATTTTAACTATTTGGGATATACCTTGCAAACAAAGAAAGATCATAAAGCTTATATAAGAAAAAGGATTAAAAAATCAGCAGGTGTAATGAAACAGATATTGAAGATGGGAAAAAGAAGGTTCAAAGAATAAAGAACATGGCCGTCAAAATTATCGTAAATAAAACAAAAATTATAGTGTTCGGAAGCAACAGTGAGAAAACAATATACAACATTGTCCTGAAAGATGAGAGAATAGAACAAGTTGATATGCACGTATATCTTAATAGCTTATTCACAAATGACGAAAGAATAGATGGAGAGCTAGATAAAGGGTTTCCAAAGATAGATCCTGTATCTACTGGCGATCCCGGGCCAATAGGTCGGATCTACTCAGCTTTAACACAGAACTGTCAAGAAGGATCCCCATCCATTACCTGAGACGAAGTTCCTCAAACAGTTGCATGTTGCACAGCAGAAAAAAATGTGGCCCAAACCCTTCCAACTAATATTTTTTTTTCAAGGAAACATACATTTTCTCTCAGTTTCCCATCGAAAAAAACTAGTAGATACTAAAAATGGCCGGTCTATCCTGGGTCAGGCTGCACCTGTGAATTGTAGAGACCCCTGAGAAAGACGTATAAACGATGGTAAAAAGGTTCTTGGTAGAGCAGGACCCATTACTAGAAGTAAAAATATAAAAGATAAAGCTGAAAGGTCAATACATAACTCCGTGTTTATACAGACGGTGCTGTTCGGTAGCGAGACCTCGACCTATTAAGGAAATCATAAGAGAAAAATTAAAGAATGTGGTGTAGAGGAAACACTAGTTGACATGTGAAAGAAATGCGTTAAGATGGTTTGGGCATGTTGAGATAATGAAAGACGAACAACTGACGAAACAAGTGTATCAATGTCAAGTAAATAGCAATGTGCCCAGAGGCAGA